>JBBPBX010015607.1:0-21488 GCA_038048925.1 Garcialebias charrua | reverse complement strand
GAATGAAGAGAAAATCTTATTACCGGTATATCTGCCCCCTTTTACTAACAGTCAATTCAAACAAAAAAGTCATCAACAAATAGCATAATAAAAATAACTCAATCATAATCATCGAATTACAAAATAACACACAAAAAACAATTTATATATATCCCTTTAATAATTTTGTTTTGATTAATTTCTTAAATATAAATAATGAAGCTGCATTTTTGATTTCAGTATCCAAAACATTCCACAAACCAGTTCCCTGAATGGAGGTTGACCGACCCCTTGAACTGGTTCTGTATTTAGGTTTAACAAAAATGTCTTCTCCCTTTAGATTTTAACAGCTTTGACGTTTAACAAAACGCATTTGGATATTAAATGGTAATTATTCTTTATGAGCTCTATACATGACTGACATAATATTGCAATCCACCAAGTCACTGAACTTTAACAACTTCAATTGGTGAAACAGTGTGCTAGATGGGTGACAATAACTTTTTCTGGTAATTATTCTTCTAGCTCTTTTCTGTAACAAAAAAACAGGTTCCGTGAAAGTTTTACATGCTGTACCACAGATGTCAATACAATAAATCATGTGTGGAACAACAATTGTGTTGTACAACAAGTATAAAGCTTTATCATTTAACAAGTTCCTGACTTTGTATAGAACAGCAATAGATCTTGCTATCTTTGTCTTTACTGAATTTATGTGATGTTTCCAAGTCAGTTTGTCGTCAATGATGACACCCAGAAATTTCACTTCACTAACACGACAGATCTCACTACCATCATTCATGAATGGAATATCAACAGTTTTTTTAACCAAATATCATGTACAGTATTTAGTTTTATCTAAATTAAATGACAATTTATTTAGATTAAACCAATTTTGTATTTTTGCTAATTCTAACTTCATAAACTTAAAGATCTGTGTAATATCATGACCAAAACAAAAAAAAAGTTGTATCATCAGTAAAAAAAATACATTTGAGAAGTACTGACACCTTAACCAAGTCATTAACATACAGAATAAATAACTTAGGTCCAATGATAGAGCCCTGAGGGACTCCACATGTAATATTACAGAGGTTGGATCTTGCACCATTTATTTGTACAAATTGTTTCCTGTTACTGAGATAGCTAGTTACCCACTGCAATGCTGGTCCTCTCACACCATATTTACTCAATTTGTCGATAAGAATGGTATGATCCACAGTATCAAAGACCTTTTTCAGATCAACAAAAATCCCAAGACAATATTTTTTTTGATCAACAGCTGTAGTTATTTGTTCAACTAATTCCATTATAGCATTTGACGTAGAAGTCTTTGCTCTGAAACCATACTGACTGTTACTTAAAATGTTGTTTTTCAATGAATTGGTCTAATCTAATTTCAAATAATTTTTCTAAGATTTTTGAAAACTGTGGTAGTAAGGATATTGGTCTGTAATAGGCTTTTATCACCATCTTTAAAAAGAGGAACCATCTTTGCCACTTTCATATTATCTGGAATTATTCCAGTTGAAAAGGATAATTACAAATATATGTGAATGGTTCAATGACATGACTCGTATCTTTTACAAATTTCATATCCATATCAACACAGTTTTTAGAACGTTTATCAGATTTTTTTAACAACATTCATTATTTCTTCTTTATTTGTTTCCTTAAGAAGAATACTGTTAGTACTGCTAATGATTGTGTGATTCACTTTATTATTTACTTTTGGAATTTTGGCTGCAAGACTTGGTCCCACATTAACAAAATATTGATTAAAACCATTTACAATTTCATTTTCGTCATAGATGTCCTCATTATTATTTACAAAATGTTGCGAAATGCCAGTCTTTGATTTATGATTCTTCAAGACATTGTTCATTACTCTCCAAGTTGCTTTAGTATCACCATTACTTTTATCCAATAATTCACTGGAATATTCCTTTTTGCGTTTTCTTATAATACTTACTAACTTATTTTTATACCTGACAGAGTGGCACAAGCGACCACGTACTGATGTGGCATTTTCTTTTTTCAAAATAATTTTTTTTAAAAATCAACTCTGTAGTGGCATCAGGACTCCTGTCAACGAACGTTTGGAGTAAACACAGGTTGGCACATGAGGGGAGACCCCAGATGTGGCCTGAGAAAACTTACTGCTCCAGTAATCTACTTAAAAAATAAATAAATAAAGTCAGCGACAAAGCTTATTTTCCACAGCTAATATTGGGGCCAATCAATATGGCGGATCCGACTAAATTCTATCCCATCAGCCTCTGCGCCGCGAACCAGTGATGTCACGCTCTAAAGCTCTATTTGAAACTGTGAGCCAAAGTCGTACATCCAATTACCTAAGGGCGTTCTCTCTGTGTCACATACTCCTGCCCCCATGAGGGTTGGGATGCTGGGAGCCACGAGCGCCCATCTCTGTCAAAGGAAAATGTTAATCAGTGGCAGGAAGTTACTGAGAGACGGCAGCAAGTCTTTCATTCATTCATTCAACCTTTATTTAGTCAGGTAAATCTTTTGAACCTCATGGGCTCATTTACGAAAGCGACCTGCTAAAACTAAAGAACAATGAACAGCAGTAGAATTTCATTAAACAATAAACAAACAAACAATAAACAATAGAAAACAAAAAGAGAGAAAAAAACAAAAGATTTTTTCTTTTCTTTTTTTAACAAAGTATCAAAAAACTAGCAAAAAACTAGCAAAATAAAAATAAAAATACTTTCAAAATAAAATACAAAATTTGAAAATTATGGGAAAAAAATACACAAATAAGACACTCCTGTATATAAACCGCGGGATACAGAGTGTGCAATAATAGTAGCAGCGGCTTAAAGAACGTAAATTAGAGTAGTTATAGACATCGTCAAGTCAAGGTTCTTTATTGTCATTCGCATCATGTGATGGAATGAAATTGTGTACACAGGGTCCCAGTTACATCCATGAACCTTGACCAAAATTACCTGACAAGCACTTATCTGGAATCGGGTCATGGAGGCACCAGGTCCAGAAGGAGAACCTAGACCTCCCTCTCCCTAGAGACACTCTTCAGCTCCTCCTGAGTGACCCCAAGGTGTTCCCTAAGAGTTCTGGGGTCTTCTCCCATTAGGACATGCCTAGAAAACATCCAAGAACCACCTCAGCTGACTGTTTTCAGTGCAGAGGACCAGCGGTTCTATTCAGATCTCCTGGGTGAAGGAGCCCCTCATCCGATCTCCAGGGCTGAACCCGACCACCCTGTGGAGGAAGCTCATTTCAGCTGCTAAACCTTCTGGTCCAAACCTCGTGACCACAGGTGGAGATTGGAACATAGAACAGTAAATCAAGAACTTTGCCCTTTGACTCCATTTTTTTGCCCGATCCGTCAATCCATCTCCCGTCCCACAATCACTCAGGAGGTATCTGAATGGTCGATTGCAGGCTGTAGTGCAAAAAAAACATGAAAAAATTAATTTGCCGCATTTGAGATTCGCGTTATGAGTTCATAGGGACACTATTGAGCAGTTCCAGGAGCTAAAATGTCTGAGTTATTTTATTTTTTAACGTTCATGTCTTCATGAATAATCTTTACAAAATTCTCATTAATTTTGTTTTAACTCACCATTATTCTTTACCAGTGCAGCACAAATCTGCACTGCATGTACAACTACATCTACATCAGCACCCAGAAGTCCCTTCATATAATATTTGGCGTTATTGTCCAGCTTGAGGATTTACCTTTTTATTAAATACAGGACTGGACTTCCTGATGACATCACAGTTTTTCAAAATGGGTCTTTCGTAAACAAAACCAGGTGGTTGCCGGGTGAAAAATCGCCCAATTTTAACAAACTACTGTACTGATAGTTTTGAAGCTTTAGAGAGGGACAGTTGAACCAAATCCCTCAATGTTGAAAAATTCTTTATTGTGAGGCACTTTGCCAGTTTTATAAAACAATGTTTGTGTGCAACACAATGATTTTTTGATGGTTTATTAGTTTTTAACTGTTTCTTTGGACGGGCTGTACTGAAATGAAATTTCAATGTGCTTCATTGAAATGCCATTAAAGGCTGATTCTGATTCAGTCCAATCAGACTTACCGGGTAAACAGTTTTTCTTCAAACTGAGGTCGTTTAAAGTGGCTGTGACACGCTTACCCTAGAAATAAAATGGATGAAACAGCTTACTATTTAAGAAATTTGGCATAACAGGCGTGATTTTATCCACTTTTCACATAGCTGTAATATTTTCCTTTGAACTTGGTGCAGCCAAAATGAAACAGGAAGTGACATCAAAGGGGAACTCCCTGGTCTTTGTTTATTAAAACGTTATTTGAACTTGAACTCCGTCTTTTTCTGATAGAGGCTTTAAATAATCCAAAGAAATCCGATTTTTCTCTGTGTGTGTTATCAGCCATTGTTGTGGTGTTTACATGCAGGCATTCCCCTTTGTCATCACTTCCTGTTCCTGCGTATGTAAATATCTCAACAACTTTTCATCACAGCAGAGTGAAATTTCATTTGTAATACGTTATTAACGTTGCCTTTTCAAAAATGCATTAATATTTACCACAAGAATTTGATGTCACTGACACTTTAAAGAGTATCTACAACAGGTAGGATACTGTTTGCTCTTTATATTTGTAGAGAATCCCACTTTCAAGGAAGTTTTGTGTTCAGTTTTCCGTTGTTCTGGAGTCATGAAACCCTTCTTCTCTTCTTCCCTTCAGGCCTTCGTGTTTTTCAGCAACTGGCCTTCGTGCAACGCTTTTATCCAGGAGCACTTTAAGAACAGAGGCAACGAGGCTATGAAAATCTTCTTCGTCCCAAAACTGTCCGCACCTGGATCCGAGGTACGGAAACTCGAGCACGCACTCGTCAACACGTATGGAATCACCCTTCCTCTAGGATGTTGTTTGAATTGTTTGTTTCCATCCTTCTGGCATGAGGAAACCTTAAGACAAGAAAAATATAGATTTGTTGTAGTCCATCACAATTACCTTTTTAGATCAAGTAGAGGAAAATTATGGAATCAAAGCAATCCAGAGAAAAATAAAATTAATCCATTATTTACAATTCTAAAAAAACGGCTGCATCATATTATAGGGATTAAAGTTCTCTGTAGCCAAGACAGAGTTCTGTCATCTGTAAAAAATGAGAAGGAAAACAATCGGTTATGCCTTCCAATCTGTTTATGATACAAAGATTGAACTGATGCACCAGAACCAGAATTCTAGTTTTAACCAATCAGATGAGAGCAGGGCGGGTCGTGCTCTGATTACAGGGAGTGGGCAGGATCACAGAGGTCCAGGATCACAGAGATTAAGGATCACAGAGGTCCAGGATCACAGAGATCAAGGATCACAAGCCATTTTCGCATTGGCCAGCCCTCAATGGCCCGGGCCGCCCCTGGTTTGCCCAGAGCCCGAACTGGCCCGCCCGCGTTCATTACGCATTATGTAGAGAGCAAACCTTGAAGTGGGTGGGGTGTTCACTTGAAGTGGGTGGGGTGTTCACTTGACGTGGGTGGAGTGTTCTTGTGTGCGCGCTTACAGTGTTTTAAGAGAGGACACCCCTAAAAAAATATTTGTTAGCTGAATATATATATTAGTTTTTCTGAGTTTAATTTTTGTTAATAACTGATTACAAATCAGCTTATGTATCAGCTTATGTTAGAACGTAAATAGCACGAAGCGCGCACCCATTTCCGCCTTTCCGCGTGACCTGAATGTCATTAAAATATAACTAATATTGTCTAACTCTTGCGCGCAGCCAGGGTTTTAAAATATAACTAATAATCTCTAACTTCTACGTGCAGCTAGAATGTTAAGAGGATTGAATCGTATATAGGTAAAGTGGACACCTAAAAATCCAGTCCGCCGCTGTAGCTCAGAGCGTTCGCCAACTGCTATTAAGCTCTTTTATCTTGACCGGGTGAAGCGGGTTCGCTTCCCACCTGGTACGAAGTAATTTTACTTTTTTTTTATTGGAGTAAATAAAAAGGAGTTTGTTTGGTTAACACAACTCCTTTTTATTTACTCCAATAAAAAAAAGTAAAATTACTTCGTACCAGGTGGGAAGCGAACCCGCTTCACCCGGTCAAGATAAAAGAGCTTAATAACAGTTGGCGAACGCTCTGAGCTACAGCGGCGGACTGGATTTTTAGGTGTCCACTTTACCTATATACGATTCAATCGTCTTAACATTCTAGGTGCACGTAGAAGTTAGAGATTATTAGTTATATTTTAAAACCCGGGCTGCGCGCAAGAGTTAGACAATATTAGTTATATTTTAATGACATGAAAGGCGGAAATGGGTGCGCGCTTCGTGTTATTTACGTCCTAACATAAGCTGAATTGTAATCAGTCATTAACAAAAATTTAACTCAGAAACACTAATTCAGCTAACAATTATTTTAGGGGTTTCTGTAGTTAAATATTAATGAAATTCAGCCCTCGCGCTGAGGTTGTTTGAATGAGTCCCGCCCCTGCTGCAAACAACGAATCAAATGTGAGCAGTACATGACGTCAAACTGGGTCCGTGGGGCCGGCCCGATAAGAACCACGGTGGAGATGGTTCCAAAACAAGGGCGGATCCCGGGCGGAAAAGGAAAATGCGAACACGCCGAACCCGGGTTAGAAGCAGGGTGGAGCCAGGGAGAGCCGGGGAGGGCTGGCCAATGCGAAAAAGTCTACAGAGTTCCAGGATCACAGAGGTCCAGGATCACAGAGGTCCAGGATCACAGAGTTCCAGGATCACAGAGTTCCAAGATCACAGAGATCAAGGATTACAGAGGTCCAGGATCACAGAGCTCTAGGATCACATAGATCCAGGATCACATAGATCTTGGATCACATAGATCCAGGATCAGAGGTCCAGGCGGTCAGTATCAAATATTAGTGAGGATACTTTTAAAATCTTCAGACTTGTTCTTGCTTTTAACTTTTTTATTCTGGTAATTTTAACCTGCCAACTTTTTAATCACCTGTCAAAGTTGAACGTTTTATGGTGTCTTATATTAATAATAATAATAATAACAATAATTATTATTATTATTATTGTTATTATTATTATTATTATTACAGGGAGTCCTCGATTTACGGTGCCCTCAACTTACGGCAACTCGGACTTACGAACGCACCCCGAACGCTAGTACGTGCTGTGTTATAGATGAATGTGTGGTGTAATGTGTTAGCTAACCGTTTGTAAATAAAGTTCTGTGCATGTTTTTGGACCAGTATGTACGCTTGTTCAGTCTCATGTCGATAAACGGCTGTGCGGCAGCAGCGTACGAACGCCACGTGTTCCGAGTTTTGACTTGCGTCCCAAAATCCGGACTTACGAACGACACATGTTCTGAGTTCCGACTTACGTCAAAATCGGATTACGAACGGTGTGTGGGTCCGGAACTCGTTCGTAAGTCGAGGACTACCTGTATTATGTTATGTATTGTCATCATTGTATGTTCCCAAAAGATGAAATTGGCTCTCTGCATTTAACCCATCCACCACCAGGTGGAGCAGTGGGCAGCTATGGAAAGCGCCCGGGGAGCAACTGGGGATCGGGTGTCCTGCTCAGAGACACCACGAGGTGTACAATTACCGGGGATTGAACCCAGGACCTTTGGGTCCTGAGTTGGTTGCCCTGCCCCTACACCATCTTTGTCCCCTTATACGTTCGTCTTTTCAGAAACCCTCTTTTCTGGCTCATAACTTCTGATCTGCTCAAGCAAATATATATATTTTTTAAATAATTTTTTACATTTTTGGGCTCTAGTGGCCTTTATTGTAGAGGGAGAGGGCGAAATGGGTAGAGAGGGGAGAGACACTGCAGAAAGAAGCTCGTCGGGTCTGGGACGTGAACCCGTGACGCCTACAGAGAGGCCCAGCCTCAGAACATGTGCCGCGCGCTTTATCCCCCACACCATAGCGGCGGCACATGCTCAAGCAAATATAACAAAACTTTATGCACATTTGCATCATCACATTTGCAGTGTTGCACACATTTCATCACCTCAGCTCCCAAGGTCGAGGTCAAAGCTAAAACAAGGTCTTGGCTTGTCCGAGAGTACGTCTGATCTGCTCATTAAGATGATTTAAAGCAGCACTGACATCATGTTTCTGCTTTGCATAAACTGTTACAAGATATACCGTATTTTCTGGTGTATAGGTCGCACCTTTTTATGGGTTTTTTTTCAAGGCCTGCGACCTATACACCAGTGCGACCTATTTATGGATTTTTTTCCATATTTTTAGACAAATTTTTGGCTGAGTTATGACCCTTTTTCACTTTGGCAGAAAATGGTGCAGTACCACTTTCGGCCACTAGGGGCGCAGTGCAGTACCACTTCCAGAGGAGTACACTGACCCAAGAAGAAGAAGTAGACCGTTTCCAGCTCATGTGCCCGAAAAAAAGCTCCTCTGCTCGGACTGATTCTGTCGGCCTCCTGGGCTGGATGTAGCTTATGTTAGCTCTGTTTGTTTGCTGTTTGTCAGCAAGATAAGTCAAGAACCACTCAGCGGATTTTTCTGAAACTTACAGAATGGAATGGAATCACAGTGTGGACGTTTACAAGTGAGTACCTTTATTAGATGTTTGAGATTTAAAAAAAAAACGATCTTTTTGTAGCATTTAGCTTCTAGTGTTAGCTTCTGTATTTGTTATAAATAGCTTCGAAACCACTCGGTGTATATTTATTTCTGCTTACAGAGTAATTATAACACTCCAATGTACTTAACTATGTCCTGGATGAATCATTTGAGATGAGATTCGATTTTTTATTCGTGTCAGAGGCGGACTGGTCTCGTGTTAGCCTTCGTTTTATATCTGTGTACTTCTGTTTACGTCATAAATAGCTTCAAAACCACTCGGTGTATATTTTTTCTGCTTACAGAGTGTAATTATAGGAGCTTTAATGTACGTTACTATGGTCTCGAGAAAACATTTGACCTAAAATTCGATTTTTTTATTCGTGTTCTGAGAGGCGGACTTCCCGTGTTAGCATTCGTTTTTATTTCAGTTTACTTCTGTTTGCTTATAAATAGCTTCAAAACCACTCGGTGTATATTTTTTCTGCTTACAGAGTGTAATTATAGGAGCTTTAATGTACGTTACTATGGTCTCGAGAAAACATTTGACCTAAAATTCGATTTTTTATTTGTGTTCTAAGAGGCGGACTTCCCGTGTTAGCATTTGTTTTTATTTCAGTTTACTTCTGTTTGCTTATAAATAGCTTCGAAACCACTCGGTGTATATTTTTTCTGCTTACAGAGTGTAATTATAGGAGCTTTAATGTACGTTACTATGGTCTCGAGAAAACATTTGACCTAAAATTTGATTTTTTTTATTCGTGTTCTGAGAGACGGACTCCTCTCGTGTTTAGCTTTGTTAGCTTCTGGCAGACATTAGCAGCAGAGCTAAACACTCGGTCCATATTGCCGGGTTGACTCAGCGGTCACGCGGCGCGTCAGCGGTGGATGACGCGTTACGTCGGCGGTGACGTAGGTGCGACCTATACACCGGTGCAACCTATTTATGGATTTTTCCAATTTATTGATAAATATTGGACACTGCGACCTATACAACGGTGCGACCTATACAACGGAAAATACGGTATATATTTTAACATTGAACTATGTTCATTTTTGCAAAAACAATGTTTAATTAATGAAAATTCCTCTCAAAAAGAGTTTAAACTGCGTGCCGTTTTTTGTCACGTTGAATCCGGATATTTCCGCATTCGTCATCCGTGACGTAGCGTCCAGATTCCTGCTCGAACGCGCATTGAAAAACAATGGCGGAGAATACAGACGCATCAGACGAATTTAGCTATTTAAAAGGTGATATTTCAGCGATTTGTCTTCAGTTCGTGAAGCAGAAGTTATTTCGAGTGATCAACAAAACAGCAGGTTTTTATTTTGTTTCTGCTGCTGCTGTTTTTATTAGAGCTTTCACGTTCAAGAAGTGAGCAGGTGTCTGGTTTTCAGCCGCAACTTTTACGCCAAATTTACACTACATGCGTTCCGGCTCCGCCCCGCTCCGGTCCGACCTCCGCAGCAAATACGCACCCATTATAATCAATGACAGAATTTACACTGGCTCCGCACTGCGGCGGCGAGCTGCGCCGAGCGGACGGCAGTCCGTCAAAATTAGAAATTTTTCTATTTCTGCCGGACGCCGGAGATGTGCCGGAGTCAACTTTTGAAGATTACGTCGCACCAACAGGAAAAGGAACGAGCACAACTTCCGTATTTACAAAATAAAATCACCACGGGCGGACTTAATCCTAGCTCTATACGGATTTATTTGTACAAAAATGCTGTCAAACTATCATTTATGACTACGCCTACAAACGCAATACAATAAATAAATAAATAAAGTATTTTATTCTGAAATGTAATACATCACTTCCTGTTGCTCAAACCATGTCCTGTCGCTCATTTACGAGAGAAGATCAAGGCAGCAGTCTCTACTGTTGTTCTCCTTCTTCCACCGAATGAATTGTTTTGTTCTGACTTACTTTATTTATCACTTGATTTATCGCGCAATCTCGCAATTCCCGCGCATGCGTCTCGGAGCGGCGCATCCAGGCGGACCTGAGCAGAGCGCAGGTAGTGGAAATTGGACTCGCTCAGCTGCGACCTGCGGAGCGGGGCGGAGCCGGACCGCATGTAGTGTATTTTTGGCGTTAGAGGCTGAAGGGATTCTTCCACATCTAACTATTTTACAGAGCACTGAAATGGTAATACATTAATTAATTTATCTAATAATCATTCAACATTGATTTATAGTCTAAAAACATGAGTCCTTTTTAAATTATCTGTTTTATTTAAGAAGTTTATTCAAACATACATTCTGAAAACACCATTCATATTTCCACTGTTGTACTTTGCATGTTTACATGCACTGAATGTTCACTATATATATATATATATAAAAACAGTAGTTTATACGTCAATCATTACATTTAAAAAGAAATTTCTATCAAATACTGTCAAAATAACATATATTGTTGTCATAGCTGGATCATCAGGGTGTGTTTGTTTTGTGATCAGGCAGTCATATATTCACATGTACGGTATGTAAATGTATTACTGTATATATATATATATATATAAAACAAAGCCCAGTTTTTCTGTTTAAGGTGTTGGATGATGTGATCAAATTTCCCTACACATCACCTTGTTCAACTCTTCTTGCCCATGGAGAACAAAAGCATCACAGGAACGCAGATGGAGAACCCTGGCTGCTGTTAAAGTGAAAAAAAGCTAAATCAAACTATGACTATAAAAATTTTGTTATGCATCTTTTCAGTGTGTCTGTTTTAAGGCTACAAACTAAGGAATGTCTTATGGTGACATGTTTATAAAAAAATAAAAAAATAAAAAGCCAGCTTCCTTTTGACTTACTCAGTTGTTATTTAAATGGGTAAAGGTTTATTTTTGTATGAAATATTATTTAAGCTGCAGATTGTGCCAAAATTAATGCTTTTACATTTTTTACTAGTTTTTATTTGTGTATTTTTATCCATCAACAATTAAGCAGTCTAGATTTTTTTGTTGTTTTAAATTTACATTTATTTACAACAAAAACTGTACAAGGGATCACACTCTTAAGCCTCCCTGGTAAGGTCTATTCAGGGGTTCTGGAGAGGAGGGTCCGTCGGATAGTCGAACCTCGGATTCAGGAGGAGCAGTGTGGTTTTCGTGCTGGTCGTGGAACACTGGACCAGCTCTACACCCTCAACAGGGTCCTGGAGGGCGCGTGGGAGTTTGCCCAACCAGTTTACATGTGCTTTGTGGACTTGGAAAAGGCATTCGACCGCGTCCCTCGGGGGGTTCTGTGGGGGGTACTCCGGGAGTATGGGGTACCAGGCCCATTGATATGGGCTGTTAGGTCCCTGTACGACCGGTGTCAGAGCTTGGTCCGCATTGCCGGCAGTAAGTCAGGCTCGTTTCCAGTGAGAGTTGGACTCCGCCAAGGTTGCCCTTTGTCACCGATTCTGTTCATAACTTTTATGGACAGAATTTCTAGGCGCAGCCAAGGTGTTGAGAGGATCCGTTTTGGTGGCCTTAGAATCGCTTCTCTGTTTTTTGCAGATGATGTGGTCCTATTGGCTTCATCAGATCGTGATCTACAGCTTTCGCTGGAGCGGTTTGCAGCCGAGTGTGATGCGGCCGGGATGAGGATCAGTTCCTCCAAATCCGAGGCCATGGTCTTGAGCCGGAAAAGGGTAGCATGCCCTCTCCGGGTCGGGGATGAGGTCCTGCCCCAAGTGGAGGAGTTTAAGTATCTCGGGGTCTTGTTCACGAATGAGGGAAAACTGGAGCGTGAGATCGATAGGCGGATAGGTGCAGCATCCGCAGTGAAGCGGGCGCTGTACCGGTCTGTCGTGGTGAAGAGAGAGCTGAGTCGAAAGGCAAAGCTCTCAATTTACCGATCGATCTACGTTCCCACCCTCATCTATGGTCATGAGCTTTGGGTTGTGACCGAAAGAACGAGATCTCGGATACAAGCGGCTGAAATGAGTTTTCTCCGCAGGGTGTCTGGACTCTCCCTTAGAGATAGGGTGAGAAGCTCAGTCATCCGGGAGGGACTCGGAGTAGAGCCGCTGCTTCTCCACATCGAGAGGAGCCAGTTGAGGTGGCTCGGGCATCTGGTTAGGATGCCTCCTGGACGCCTCCCTGGTGAGGTGTTCCGGGCATGTCCCACCGGGAGGAGACCCAGAGGAAGACCCAGGACACGCTGGAGGGACTATGTTTCTCGGCTGGCCTGGGAACGCCTTGGGATTCCCCCAGAGGAGCTGCTCCATGTGGCTGGGGAGAGGGAAGTCTGGGCCTCCCTACTTAGGCTGCTACCCCCGCGACCCGACCCCGGATAAGCGGACAAAAATGGATGGATGGATGGATGGATACAACAAAAACAAATTTAGATGCATCTTCATCCATCTGTTTGTTTTCATCCGTCCTGTTTGGTCCAAAATATGCAGCTGAGACGTCTGGACTGTGTCTCTGTGATGGACTGGAGACCTGTTGTCCGGGGTGTCTCTGTGATGGACTGGAGATCTGTCCGGAGGGGTCCCCTGCCTAGCTGCCTTCACCCAAAAGCAGCTAAGATTGGCTCCATGTCCTAAACAAGGGGGCAGGGAAGATTTATTAACTTATATTTAAACATGAAACACTATTAATTTTATGTTAAACTCAATCTGTTATATATATATATATTAAACAGAAAAACAGGGCTTTGTTTAAAAACGCTCTTAAGTTTGTGATACAGGTCATAAAACTGATAATTATTCATGAAGCGTTGAACAAGGTGACGTGTAGGGAGTTTTGATCACATCATCCAACACCTTAAAGGACAACACCCTCCGTGACAGTAACAATTCACCGTATTGGACAATTACTGTAGTAGAATATGATGTCTATTTTCATTTTTGCATTTGGTCCAGGCGAGTGTTAAAAAAAAACAAAGGAGTCCCGGAAAATTCCGGAAACCCCGCCGAAGATTGCCGAAGTGTGAAGTGACGTCAATACAGGATCCCCCTCAGAAGGCAGGAGTGAGTTCGCGATGGAGGTTTATGAGAGTGAGAGTTAAAACTGCATTTAAACTCGTGGCTGCAGAGGTTCTAAATATTTCCTGGTGGGCGGCTGTGTGTTCAGGAACAGCTCTCCCTGTTTTTTTTATTTTTTAGAACTTTTTAATAAGCCGCTAACCCGCTGCATCTGTCGGACACAACGCGCGAGCAGCCAACACACACAGAGTGGACCTGACATGCCGCGCGCGATTAGCCACACAGAGTGGACCTGACATGCCGTGCGCGAGCAGCCACACAGAGTGGACCTGACACGCCGCGCGCGAGCAGCCACACAGAGTGGACCTGACACGTCACGCGCGCGGGTGTATTAAATAGAGCAAAAGTCTTACCTGCAAAACCTCCTGATTTCTCATGTCGAGGTGCAAGCTCTCGGTGGTCGGTCCACTTTATAAATCCAGCACTTTGAGGTTTTCATTAATGAAAAGTGCGTTATAAATTAAATTTATTATTATTATTATTATTATTATCCATTATGAATTCTTTAGATTTAGGGAAAATAATGAACAGTAACGCCATCCTTCGAGGTATTAGAGCAGAACTGGGCAGCACATCGTTTTTATTGGTTTTATTCATAACTACTCGGCAGAAATAATGAAGCTACGTTAGGCGGAAACTTCAGTGACGTCAATGCCCATATATGGAGAGGGGCAGATCTTCCCGGAGCAGCAGCTAAAAACTGCTAAAAAACATGAAATAACACATTTAGCGTTATTTCTCTACAATATAAATAAACACTCCTATTTTATTATTAAATTAACTACTAAATATTAATGGCGATGCAATTTGAAAACATGGTGTGTCATCAAAAAGGCGTTCAATACAAGATCAACTGGACTTTATTTGTTGCAGAAAAGAGACAACAAATAAAGTCCAGTTGATCTTGTATTGAACGCCTTTTTGATTTCATCATGTCCTGGACGACTGAGAATCTTCACCAGCATGGTGGGTCATGTCCTTTAAACAGAAAAACGGGGCTTTGTTATATATATATATGTATATACATATATATATATATATATACATACATATATATATATATACATATATATATATCATATATATACAGGTAACCCCCGACCTACGACCCCATCGACCTGCGAACCACGGGACTTACGAACATATCATATTTAATAAAAATATGAATTAAAAAAAAATATATATATATATATATTTTTTTTTTTTTGTGTTTAAATGTTCTTAATTTCATGTGTACATCACTTTGTTGCAGCTCTGGTTGTTTTAAAGGCTTTATAAATAATAATTATGATAAAAAAGATCATTTCTGATCATTTTTGAGCAATTTTTGAGCAATTTTGGGAAACAGGAAGTAGGTCTTCAGTTTACACGGTCACAAATTAATGTAGAACACCGGACGCTATTTAAGGTTCAGTCACTGGGGTCTCCGGTCACAAATTAATGTAGAACACCGGCGGACGCCATCTTAGGTTAGCTGCCGAGAGCTGGACGAAGACTGGTGACCAGGATGGCTTCATATGGATTAATTACTAGCTGGAAACGTCTCTGTGAACTTTGTGGATGTCTCAGGCAGGAGCGGATTTATCGCCGATCGTGCCAGGCCGCCGTGCGAACACCTCCAGCCGGCCTGGCTACACCTCCGGCCTGGCTAGCTCCAGAGCTAACACTGGAGCTAACACGGGAGCCGGCCTTTTGAACACTGGTGACCAGGATCGCATCATGTGGATTAATTACTAGCTGGAATAGCTCTGTGGACGTCTCAGGCTGGAGCAGCGGCTGGAGCAGCAGAAGCTGCAGATTGATCGCGCCGCCGCTCCAACACTAGCTCATGGCTTGGCTAGCAGAAGCTAGCCAGCTAGCTAACACAGGCCTGGAGCAGCTGCGGTGGCGCGCTGCTCGGCCCGACAACAATCAACGCATGGCAACCTAAGATGTCGGCTTTGACCATCTCAAAGTAAGAAAATATATTTTTATTTATTCTGTAAATGTGAATAGCAATGTTTAACATTACAGTACACTACTTTACATGCTTAAATGTGTGCGCGCGCTCCGTTAGCATGATAAATAAAGGTTGAATGAATGAATGAATGAATAATTTTTTTTTTTAAATATAATTTTCACCCCCTACCTACGAACGGATCGAGCTGCGAACCGTTCTCAGGTCCCGATCTCGTTCGTAACACGGGGGTTCCCTGTATATATATATATATATATATATATATATATATATATATATATATATTGTATATATATATATATATATATATATATATATATATATATATATATATATATATATATATATATATACAGGGAACCCCCGACCTACGAACCCACCGACCTGCGAACCACGGGACCTACGAACGAGTTAAAGTACAATAATGTCATCGAAAGCTGCACTTTCAGAAGTGCTCATGTGTGATTGTTGACATCATTTTGCTGATGGGAATCCCTGGTTTGCTGCAGGAAAGATGTGATAAGCTGCACTTTCAGAAGTGCTCATGTGTGATTGTTGACATCATTTTGCTGATGAGATTTCCTGCTGATTTGCTGCAGTTCTGATGTGAAGTTACTGATGTACAGGTGTTTATGGATGCATGTGTGGTGTAATTGTTTAGATAAGTGCTTGTAAATAAAGTTCTGTGCATGTATATAGCCCAGTATGTCAGTGTCATGCTGTTAAATGTGGGCGCGGCGGTCCGTTAGCGGTATTTCCGCGACCTACGAACAGAATAGCGACCTACGAACGAGACGCTATTTTCACCCCCCACCTGCGAACCGATCGACCTGCGAACGGTTCTTAGGTCCCAAACTCGTTCGTAGGTCGGGGGTTCCCTGTATATATATATATATATATATATATATAATACATTTACATACATGTGAATATATGACTGCCTGATCACAAAACAAACACACCCTGATGATCCAGCTATGACATCAATATATGTTATTTTGACAGTATTTGATAGAAATTTCTTTTTAAATGTAATGATTGACATATAAACTACTGTTATATATATATATATATATATATATATATAGTAAACATTCAGTGCATGTAAACATGCAAAGTACAACAGTGATATGAATGGTGTTTTTCAGAACGTATGTTTGAATAAACTTCTTAAATAAAACATAATTTAAAAAGGACTCATGTTTTTAGACTATAAATTAATGTTGAATGATTATTAGATAAATTAATTAATGTATTACCATTTCAGTGCTCTGTAAAAGAGTTAGATGTGGAAGAATCCCTTCAGCCTCTAAAAGTTGCGGCTGAAAACCAGACACCTGCTCACTTCCTGAACGTGAAAGCTCTAATAAAAACAGCAGCAGCAGAAACAAAAAAAAAACCTGCTGTTTCTTGTTGATCACTCGAAATAACTTCTGCTTCACGAACTGAAGACAAATCGCTAAAATATCAACTTTTAAATTGCTAAATTCGTCTGATGCGTCTGTATTCTCCGCCATTGTTTTTCAATGCGCGTTCGAGCAGGAATCTGGTTGCTACGCCACTGATGACATATGCGGAAATATCCGGATTTACCATGACAAAAAACGGCGCGCAGTTTAAACTCTTTTTGAGAGGAATTTTCATTAATTAAACATTGTTTTTGCAAAAACGAACATAGTTCAATGTTAAAATATATATATCCTGTAACAGTTTATGCAAAGCAGAAACATGATGTCAGTGCTGCTTTAAGGACCCTTGATATTCATTTGTATCACGCTGCACAGAAGTCTGTTGGAGTCAGTCTCCCCACCATCACAGACATTTACACCTCCAGATGCAGGAAAAGAGCCACCTGCATCATGAAAGACCTCACTCACCCAGCACACTCACTCTTTGCCCCACTCCCCTCAGGACGGAGGTTGAGGAGCATCAAATGTAGAACCACTAGACTGAGGAACAGCTTCTACCCTGAGGCTGTTAGACTCATGAATAAATAAACAATAAGAATGATCACTGCAAAATATCACATCATGCTGATGCTGATCTGTTTTCTTGTTGCTGTGTTCATCTGTGACCATCTGCTCATACAGACTCATGTTCGTGCTGCTGTTTATAATGATGTTTTTCCACTACATTAGGGCTTAGTGTATTACTAGTTGATGTTTTTCTTAGTTAATCCTAGATGTTATTACTGTTCTTTTTCTTTTTTTTCTCTTGCATTTGTTGTTGGATGTAACTGGGACCCTGTGTACATAATCTCGTTTTCATCACATGTACCACATGCGGTGCAAATGACAATAAAGACTCTCTGACTCTGACTCTATGCACCGTGTTGCAGAATCATTTCATCACACCAGCTCTAAGGTCAAGGTCACAAATCAAGGTCAAATATACAAGGTCTTTGCTTGGAGGAGTGGGAGGAGAAGTGTGCTCAGGTCATATGATTAAAGTTGCAGTATGTAGCTTTTTTTATAAACATATTTCTTCTCTCAGTCACTATTTTTTGTCAGAGTGATGTTAAACAGGTAATCTTTGAGAAATACTATATTCCTCTGGCGTCTCCCGGTGGTTAAAATAGCATTTATAAAAACCAGAGCGGGCCGTTTTTGACCAGCCAATAAAAACAGAGTTATTTTCATGAACGAGCTTCCCCCGCCCTCCCCCCGCCTCTCCCAGCGGCAGCGCGCAGCAGCCGGGCAGTGGGCACGCTCCCGTCTCAAACAGTAGCTGTTTCAAGATGGCGGAGGTGGCGAGAGCCTCGAGTGCTCAGAGGATTGCAAAGCGATGCAGAGTTAGCAACTTTCCTGCTTGAAAAGTAAGTGTCTTTGCTTGACTCATGTGATAGCGCAAATGCCATGATATTATCTACAACAGGCTAAAATCGTTTTCCGGCCTACAGCTGACGTGATGCTAATGGCAGCAGCTAACTCATTCAACCTCAGTATTGTTTTGATACGTACATTTAGTTATCCTAACTTATTGTATTGTGGATCAGCATGCAGATATGTTGAAAGTACTGTAACTGCGCTGTCTGTGTAAGAGAGGCATGATCTCAACAACTAGCAATTAGCATATTGTCTGCAGATCATTTGGTGTTCATAATCTAAAAGTCTGTTAGTTGTACTACACAATATATGTTGTTGATGCATACATCTCAACCTCTTTGGACGTTTACCTGTATAAAGGGCCTCAAAAATTATTAAATTTTGGAATCAAATCTGTAAAACTTGCGGTGGGGTGGACGAGTTTGCTGCGGACATGAGCATGCAGTGAAGCAGGATGAAAGGAGAGCATAAAAAGTTCAAATTTTACTTCTAGCAGCAGAACAGGATGGAAGATGGCTGTTTGATGCTATTTTTTAAATCATCCTACATGCTTTGATATGTTAGATAAATTTGTCATTGTGTGATAAATGTGTTGAAAAGAATATCTGATTATTGTTTGAACTACATTATATGTTTTTATGCAGAGATGATGACTTTGGGGAAGGTCTCAGAAGTGAATTTGGGGAGACTCCCATTCAGGTTTTGGAAACAAGGTAAGTAAGGGGAAACTGTATTTATGTCAAGATTATTTTATGGTTTGCACTGCAACTAATATAACTGTGATCATAATATTATTACACAATTTTAAAATGTAGATGGTAAGGTTGTATGTCTAATATTGTTTATGAAATGTATTTCCACCAGATATTACGGTAGGCAGAAACAAAAACCAAAGTTTAATAGTTGTTTTTATATAATCCATCCATCCATCCATCCATTTTCTTCCTCTTATCCGGGGTCGGGTCGCGGGGGTAGCAGCCTAAGTAGGGAGGCCCAGTCTTCCCTCTCCCCAGCCACTTGGAGCAGCTCCTCTGGGGGAATCCCAAGGCGTTCCCTGGCCAGCCGAGAAACATAGTCCCTCCAGCGCGTCCTGGGTCTTCCTCTGGGTCTCCTCCCGGTGGGACATGCCCGGAACACCTCACCAGGGAGGCGTCCAGGAGGCATCCTAACCAGATGCCCGAGCCACCTCAACTGGCTCCTCTCGATGTGGAGAAGCAGCGGCTCTACTCCGAGTCCCTCCCGGATGACTGAGCTTCTCACCCTATCTCTAAGGGAGAGTCCAGACACCCTGCGGAGAAAACTCATTTCAGCCGCTTGTATCCGAGATCTTGTTCTTTCGGTCACAACCCAAAGCTCATGACCATAGATGAGGGTGGGAACGTAGATCGATCGGTAAATTGAGAGCTTTGCCTTTTGACTCAGCTCTCTCTTCACCACGACAGACCGGTACAGCGCCCGCTTCACTGCGGACGCTGCACCTATCCGCCTATCGATCTCACGCTCCAGTTTTTATATAATGTATTTCTTTATTGTTATGGCTTTTCTGTGCTGCAATTTTAGTGGACATAAAATTAGAATAATACAGATGCACAATATTGACAATAAATATCTTTGAAGCTTATTTTTTTTATTATTTTATTTTTCTAACCACGTCACAGAAAATGTACAACTTTATAAATTTAAGAATTTTTAAAAAGATGACTTAATTAAAATTCTGTGTTCATGTATAACATACACAGACCAAAAACATGCATGTTAGACTGATTGGTAACTCTAAATTGACCCTAGGTGTGAGTGAGACAGGTCTCTCTTGTAAATGAGTCCCCGTGGCTCAACGAGGCTAGCCTGTATAAATAAAGGTTGAATGAATGAATGTTCTTCTTCCTCAGGTTGTCAGCGCTGTCCTGTTGATGATGATGGTGGTGGTGGTCCCACAGACAGCAGCAAAGCCACACAGGAAGTCCTTTGAAGGATTAGCAGAAGAAACGGTCCCTCTGCGTTTGGACCCAAACAATTTAGTTCCCAGCCTAAAAGTCAGTTCTTTGGCCAGCGACTCCATCTCACCGTGGACCTACAAGTGAGGCTTCAGCTCCTCAGTGTGTTGTCCTTCATGAAGCTCAGAGTCCTGTTAACAGTTTTTTGTCTCCTCTCTGTCCTCAGCATCTCCAGGGATGACAACATGTACCCTCATGCGCTGTCGCAGGCTCACTGTTTGCTCAAGCCAGGCCGGACTGGTTCAATGTTTATTTAAGGGGGTGATATAAGATTTTTTTTCTTCTTCTTTTTGCACTCTTTTCATTCAATGTTTTCTTTTTTATTAATTTGTTTTATTTTGTCTCTTTTAAATGAATGAATAAATGGATTAAATAAAATATTAAATAGCTTTACATCTGTTAAGTTCTTGGCATAAACCAACACAGACATGTTCCTGCTTTTAGTATTTTACATTGTTTTATAATGTAGCTGTTTATGTTTCGTTTTTTAACACAGTTTTCTTCCATCCATCCATCCATTTTCGTCCGCTTATCCGGGGTCGGGTCGCGGGGGTAGCAGCCTAAGTAGGGAGGCCCAGACTTCCCTCTCCCCAGCCACATGGAGCAGCTCCTCTGGGGGAATCCCAAGGCGTTCCCAGGCCAGCCGAGAAACATAGTCCCTCCAGCGTGTCCTGGGTCTTCCTCTGGGTCTCCTCCCGGTGGGACATGCCCGGAACACCTCACCAGGGAGGCGTCCAGGAGGCATCCTAACCAGATGCCCGAGCCACCTCAACTGGCTCCTCTCGATGTGGAGAAGCAGCGGCTCTACTCCGAGTCCCTCCCGGATGACTGAGCTTCTCACCCTATCTCTAAGGGAGAGTCCAGACACCCTGCGGAGAAAACTCATTTCAGCCGCTTGTATCCGAGATCTCGTTCTTTCGGTCACAACCCAAAGCTCATGACCATAGATGAGGGTGGGAACGTAGATCGATCGGTAAATTGAGAGCTTTGCCTTTCGACTCAGCTCTCTCTTCACCACGACAGACCGGTACAGCGCCCGCTTCACTGCGGATGCTGCACCTATCCGCCTATCGATCTCACGCTCCAGTTTTCCCTCATTCGTGAACAAGACCCCGAGATACTTAAACTCCTCCACTTGGGGCAGGACCTCATCCCCGACCCGGAGAGGG
>JBBPBX010015606.1:14109-49227 GCA_038048925.1 Garcialebias charrua | reverse complement strand
GTGTTGCGTTTATGGACACACGGAGAGCTCAGACACTGATGCATAGATTCATATACTGAATGCAGCCAAAAGCTTGAGTGTACTTTAATGTGACCAGGTAGGCCAAGAAGAAGATCCACACTCAGCACACGTGTTGTCCCCCGTGGCGGAGTGAAATACCCTCATCTGTCTGTCCGTGCATGTTGTGAGCATGTTAAGTTGAAAAACAAGTGAGGTACAGACTTCCATTTGGTTGTGTGGCTACATCTAGTTGTAAGAACAGTTGGTTTAAAAAATTGGGTTGCCATGTCAAAATCCAAGACGGCCACTGCCATATGTCAATGTCAATGTAAATTTTATTTATAAAGCACATAAAAACAACCGAAGCAGACCAAAGTGCTTTACAGTTAAAACAAAAAATAAAAATAAAAGAGTAAAATGCATCTAGTGCAACTAAAACACAATAAAGTTAACAATAATACAACACACAACAACAATAAAATAAGCTCAAATTTTGTTCGCAGACTCTGCGTGGATCAAATGCCAAGTAAAACAGATGAGTCTTGAGCAAAGATTTAAAAGTCTCAACAGTCTGAGCGGTCTTTAAATTCTCAGGTAAACTGTTCCACAGCTTTGGAGCAGCAACCGCAAAAGCCCGATTGCCTCTAGATTTCATTCTGGATCTGGGGACATCTAAGAGAAACTGGTTGGTAGACCGGAGTGCTCTTGCTGGAGTGTAGATGATAATAAGATCACATAAATATGATGGGGCCAGACCATTTAAGATTTGAAAAACAAGCAATAAAATCTTAAAATCCATCCGATAGTGGACAGGGAGCCAGTGAAGAGAAGCCAGGACAGGGGTTATGTGTTCATATTTTTTAATTGCTGTTAAAAGACGGGCTGCTGCGTTCTGGACAGATTGTAAACAATGCAAAGATGATTTGTCTAAACCAACATACTGTACAGTGAATTACAATACAGTAGTCCAAATGAAAGGTAATAAAAGCGGGAATCACCTTTTCAAAGTCTCCTTGAGAGCTTCAAGAAAAGTGTAACACTAAGAGTTTCAGAGAGATGTGAAAAGGTGTAAACCCAGGTCAGGCATGAGGGCCTGTTCCACTACACTAATGATTTAAAAGAAGACAATTCTGTCTAATATTTAGGGGAAGAGCATCTTCATTGAGTTTAAAAATAAAGATGAGAAGATATTCAGACCTTATAAGAGCCTTATTTTACAAGTTTTAACTAAAGATTTAAAAGAAGACAATTCTGTCTAATATTTAGAGGAAGAGCATTCCACAAAATAGGAGCCCTGACCATAAAAGCCCTCCCTCGTTCTGTCACCAGTTGAGCTCTAGGAGTGGAAAGTAATAACAGATTTAAAGGTATTGTGACATGATTTTGTAAATTTGAATATTTGTCAGAACATATATATCTTATATCATTTAGCTCTGTTCGTTTTTGCAAAATAAATTATAAATATATTAAAATTTTATTCTAAATTATGCTAATTTTTTCTCTGGTACTTGCTGGGATACGCCCCTAAAATTCTGCGCATTCCCGCAATACGTCATCAGTGTGACGTGACACATCAGTGTGACGTGACAACGGGCAGAAGGCAGAGCCTTGCCCGTTTGTTAGGTGTGTTAACTGCTTGCCATACAGATTCATTTCCTGAAGGATCGCCTCTTTTATTTGTGTAACTTGAAAAATGCCGTCACGTTGTAGCGCATTTGTGTGTTCTAATATCAGCAGTGAACAAGTGATTCTTCACAAATTTCCAAAAGATGACAAACTTCGACAAGAATGGACCAGACAAGGACCGGTGGGTTCCAGGAGTCGTATGTCTGCAGCGACCATTTCACTGCCGATTGTTTTCAGCACCTGGTATAAAAGAATCTTTAGGATTACCAGTAAGATTCAGAAGACTTTTAAAACCGGATGCTATTCCTACTATTTTTAAAAGAAAATCTACAGAAGAAAGTCCCACAGGAGCTACCATGTCGAAACAACGCAGGGACCATCGGAAGACTGTCCAGGAGATGAGTAAGTCTTTGTGTAAACATAATCGGAGGTGTGTAGTGTTTTAGATTATAAACTATATATTTTACGTGAGTTCATGTTGTTTTACTTTATACACTGTGAGTGTATAAAGCCAATTATCACGGCAGATTATTTATGTTCGCTGCTAACAAGCTAGCCGAATCAGTAGCACACACACTTTTCTAATGATGTATTTTTAAATTATGTCTGCGCGATCAGGTAACATCTGTAGTTTCTTTTTATTCGGGGAGGGATATTAATGAGAGTTTTGGATGATTTACTGTCTTAAAATGATATATCGCTGACGCGACCGGTAATAAGCCGAGATAGCAGCTAACAAACATTAGCCGAGAGCCCGGAGCAAACACGTTGCTATGTATGTATTTTTAAATTATGTCTGCGCCATCAGGTAACATCTGTAATTTTTTTATTCGGGAGGTTTATTAATGAGAGTTTTGGAAGATTTACTGTCTTAAAATGATATATCTCAGACGTGACCGGTGTCAGGGACTCTTGTTAGCCAAGATAGCTTCTAAAAAAAATTAGCCGAGAGCCCGGAGCAAACACGTTGCTATGTATGTATTTTTAAATTATGTCTGCGCCATCAGGTAACATCTGTAATTTTTTTATTCAGGGAGTGTTTATTAATGAGAGTTTTGGAAGATTTACTGTCTCAAAATGATATCTCAGACGCGATAGGACATGCTCCGCCATTATTATTTAAATGCACGTTGGAGCGTGCCTTCCCGTTGTCACGTCAAGATGACGTTTTGCGGAAATGCGCAGATTTTTAGGGGCGTATCCCAGAGAAAAAAACTACCATAACTTGGAATAAAAATTTAATATATTTATAATTTATTATGCAAAAACGACCAGAGCTCAATGATATAAGATATATATGTTCTGACAAATATTCAAATTTACAAAATCATGTCACAATCCCTTTAAGGATCTGATATTGCAAGAAGGGATATAAGAGGTAAGAAGCTCAGATAGATATGATGATGCAAGACCATTCAGGGATCTAAAAACAAACAATAAAATGTTGAAATTAATTCTACAAACCAAAGGGAGCAAATGCAATGAGGGCAGAACAGTAGGGATGTGATGATATTTATGGGATCTTGTAAGAACTCTAGCTGCAGTGTTTTGTGTTAAATGAAGACGATTAAGAGAACTTAGGGGTGGACCAGAAAATAAAGTGTTACAGTAATCAAGATGGCAGGAGACAAAGGCATGAATAAGAGTTTCTGCATCGGTTAAAAAAATAAATGCTCTGATTTTGGCAATATTCCTAATTTGAAAAAACAAAACAAAAACGTTTTAGTGATATCCTGATTTTTTCGTGAAGTTCTTAAAATGTTTAGAAAAACTAATATCAGAATCAAAAGGTCACCCCAAAATTTCTGGCTTCATGAGTGCAGTTAAAACCAAGAACAGAAAGGGACTGAACTATTAAACCCCTTTTGGTCTTGGGTCCAAACACCATCACCTCAGTTTTATCATTGTTGTGTGAAATAAAATCAACAGACATCCAGCTTTTGATAACTGTAAGACAAAGGGCAAGTTTATTGATAGAGAGGTCCGATGGGTTCATAATAACCAAATAAATTTGGGAATTGTCTGCATAGAAATGAAAAGAGACATTGAGTTTATGAATAACTTGACCAAGTGGTAGCATATAAATGGAAAATAATACTGTAGTGGCCCAAGAATAGACCCTTGGGGGACACCACAGGTGAGAGCAGCTGAACTGGAGGTATTGCGAGAAATTACAGAAAAAGTTTTGTCATGAACATATGAACCAACTCAGAGCACCATAACACCTAACCAATAATTTAGTCAGCTCAATAGATTGTGATTAACTGTATCAGATGCGGCAGAAAGATCCAGGAGCACTAAGACAGTACAACAGCCAGCATCTGAGTTCATCTTAATATCATTCACACCCTTTAATAATGTGGTTCATATGAAAAATTAAATAAAAAAACAATACAACAGACAGTGAACTAATATGGTAAATGTTGAGCATTTTGTCAACTGCCAAATTAATCTGACCTCCGAGTGTCTTAAAATAAAAGATGCTGACTGAGGCTGCAAAAAGCAATTTTTGTAAATAAATAAAAGCCATTAAAATGACAAATAGAGAGTTGGGGGTTCGCTGCGTTTCCATCCTTCACCTTTGTATTTTTCTCAACACTGGGGTTATTTGTTCTCAGCAGTTAGTCACTCGCTGCAACAATGACCTAGACTTTATTACTCGCTGCAGTATTTCACTGCCCGAGTTTTAATGCCCTGCTGGGTTTTCATCGTTTCGCAGCAGAAAACAGACTGCAGGCTCTAAATTACCACAAGTATTATAGGCCTTTGAGCGACTCTGGCCTGTGGTATTCTCCCTGCAGGGAACTGAAAACTTGTGGCTGTAGTAGAGAGCAACGCGGTCACCTCAGAACACAAGGGTTCTGGCTCTGAAGCCTTTTTTGCTTGGCTGAAGCCTTTCTGCGTGTCCTCTCTCTGTATTGATGTTAGTTTTCTTTGGGCAGACCCAAAAACACACATTTGTCTAATTATTAACTCTAAATTATTTCAGAGTGGGCAGGAATGGTTGTCCACCTGTGATGGACGGGTGTCCTGTCCAGGTGCAAACAGTGATTCTGGGCACAACAGAGTCCGAGTAACGTCTCCTGCAGCCAGTCGTCCCACAGCTGGTATAAATGGCCCCACATATTCAGCAGGCTGGTTCTGGGTCAGGGTTCATATCAGAGTTGATTCCACACATGTTAGACTAGTGAGGATCGGAACCGGTCTGTCCACAGGAGGAGGTCCAGAGACACAGGCACCGGCCATACGGTCCAGTGAACTTAAAGTCCAGCTGTCACACAGCACAGGATGACACAGGCTGTTGTAGAAAATCCAGATCCTATGCAGCTGTTATAGGACGCTGTAAGGCTTTGTGCACCATGCAACAATCCTCCTTTGGTGTGGTCTGTCTTGCATGACCGGGACCTCCATCAGAGGTCTGGATGCCCTCACATATCTATTAGTTCTAACATCTGGCCCGTATCACATCTGTACGTGCCATGATTACATACCAGGAGGCAAACCACAATGAGACCCCTGCCAAACTCTATCAACTATGATGTCTAATATGTCTACAAGGCATTCTTTGGGCCTGCTGACCTTCACCAACAGTTTGTCTGACTATCAGACACTCAGGCGACTACCTGATAACACTACCACTTTACCCATGGTGCCACTAATTATGCACTTAGGTTCTTGACCTCCTAGCTCCTCCTAAGACCGAGTTCCATCCAAATCAGATCATTCCTTCACGGCGCTTCACTTCCTTTGTCTCAGAGTATTTGAACATGTCAGAGGCCGTCTGCTCTGGTCATATGAAGTGAGGTTCCCCCAACATTTACTGTGAACTAGTGGGCCCAAAGAAGATGAGCTCTGGACAAACAAACAAGGAGGGTCATTCCTTGGATACCAGGGGAGTGACATCCAGAACTATTTTTTACAACAATGTTTCAACATAAATAACTGAAACAAGCCAAGAGTCTATCAGTGAACTAAACAAGCTCGTTACTGAGGCTGAAAGCACGGCTAATCAACTGGCTAACATCATCCTCATTGGCAGGATCCAATAGGTAGATGTATTATTAATCTGAAATCAATATGTGATTATGTTAGCTGCAGTAGCATTTTGTTCTTAAAAACTAAATAAACTTTGTGATGCGTTATTTACATTTGATTTTTAACATCCAGGGTACTTTTTCTCACGTTTATTATATTACTTGAACAATACCAACCTAACTCTGCAAAGAACAAATAAAAAAACAAACATGTCTAAAAACTTACTGACTTCCTGAGATGATGACATTTACTTTTACCCTCCTGCTCTTGCTTGCACTCGTAAATTATTCACTAATAAGGATTAAAAAAAAGTTATTATAAGAAAGATTTATAAATTTTGGTCCTTTGATTAAAGGCTGCTTTTCCTAAATTGGTATTGGATTGCAAGGCTAGATTGGTAATTGCTACTTTACTGGCAAATTGAATTTAATTCAAGATACCACATAAAAACTGGACTTGGCATGGCAGGCACGACTTCCTGCTCAAATAATTTCTATCAACAACTGTGTAAATCACTCCAGTCTGCCTGGTTTCGGGCAATTTAATTGACACACTCTGCGGAAAGCCTCCACTCAGCAAATGCGACTCATTTAAACCGCCATGGCTGGTACCGTATGCCAATCAGGCCCAGCAGGGTTTGGAGTATTTTGTGTGCGAATGTCTTTCTCTATATTAAATAAGATGTTCACGAGTTCGTTTAACTTAACGTCTGTACAGAATACGATGGAGTGCGGCGCTCAGACTGGTGTGTGGAGCGACCTTTAAAGGGATTGTGACATGATTTTTTTACTATTCATAAAATTGCTCAAAATATATATATTTTATCATTTAAATATGTTTGTTTTTGCAAACAAAATGATAAATCACTTTAATTTTGCTTTAAAAGTGATTTTGAACTTCAAGCCGTGTTTAATCATGGGAAATCCGATTACACTCGAACGCACCATATGTGATGTCACACTGGGCAGAGGGCTGTGGTGTCTTTAATAGCGGACAATTTAAAACTGGACGAATTTAGCAATCTATGTGAAGATTTGAGCTATTTGTCTTCATTTTGGGAAGCAGAAAATTGTTTGGGTGATGGAACAAGAAACAACAGGATCTAATTTAGGTCTGATGCTGTATCAGACTTCCTTCATGTCGAGCTGCTCATACCTGCGCACTGTGACAAGCCCAGAGCTCTGCCCGGTGTGACATCACAGATGGTGCGTTCGTGTGTAATGGGATTTCCCATGATTAAACACGGCTTGAAGTTCAAAATCACTTTTAAAGCAAAATTAAAGTGATTTATCATTTTGTTTGCAAAAACAAACATATTTAAATGATAAAATATATATATTTTGAGCAATTTTATGAATAGTAAAAAAATCATGTCACAATCCCTTTAAAGCCAAAACAACACGTCACGGGTTGTTTAAATACCAGTTTGAAGCTCTCAAGTACACAAACATGTCTGCTTTTGTGCTATTTTTAAAATCTAAGTGTACATGGATCTGACTGCACTGCGGAATAAAGTTTCAATCAGCGACACACGGAGATTTAAAGGCTTTAAAGGGATTGTGACATGATTTTTTTACTATTCATAAAATTGCTCAAAATATATATATTTTATCATTTAAATATGTTTGTTTTTGCAAACAAAATGATAAATCACTTTAATTTTGCTTTAAAAGTGATTTTGAACTTCAAGCCGTGTTTAATCATGGGAAATCCCATTACACACGAACGCACCATCTGTGATGTCACACCGGGCAGAGCTCTGGGCTTGTCACAGTGCGCAGGTATGAGCAGCTCGACATGAAGGAAGTCTGATACAGCATCAGACCTAAATTAGATCCTGTTGTTTCTTGTTCCATCACCCAAACAATTTTCTGCTTCCCAAAATGAAGACAAATAGCTCAAATCTTCACATAGATTGCTAAATTCGTCCAGTTTTAAATTGTCCGCTATTAAAGACACCACAGCCCTCTGCCCAGTGTGACATCACATATGGTGCGTTCGAGTGTAATCGGATTTCCCATGATTAAACACGGCTTGAAGTTCAAAATCACTTTTAAAGCAAAATTAAAGTGATTTATCATTTTGTTTGCAAAAACAAACATATTTAAATGATAAAATATATATATTTTGAGCAATTTTATGAATAGTAAAAAAATCATGTCACAATCCCTTTAATGGTGCCTTTGCCTCAGAGCTGCTCACTGACAGAAGAACACCAGAAAAATTTAGCTCAGCCAAGTATCCCTTTATATTGACCAGACAAAAAAACAAAACAAAAACAAAAGGGAAAAATATAATTTTTTTAGGACAGCATCATTATTTCTGGAGATGGTGCTGAGAGTTGTAGACTGATGTACTTAAACACAGTGGTCATGTTTGCACCCAACCCTGCATGAGACCTTTCCAGCTGGGTGGCTCTGAGCCACAGGAAACTATTTCAGCCTGTCAGGGCAGACAGTTTCAATAGCAGAGTGAAGAGGAAATCCACACAGAGCAAAACTCACAAGAATTACGACTCAACCTTTCACAAGAGTGGTAAATGAGCGCACAAAAAAGAACTGCTCTGCTCAGCTGTGAGCTAAGAAGTGCACTTAGAGGCATATATCGCCAGAATAACCGATTGGAAAGGAAGTGTTAAAGTTTGGAACGTGTTTGGGTCACTGTCTGGACGTACCTCTAATTTCAGTACGCATCCACCCACACACACACTCGTGAATCCAGGAACGAAAGGAAGAGCACAACTGCTAATCAAGTGTCAGACCGATGGTTATATAAGCAGGTGGGCTCACTTTGAAACATTTTCAGTCAGAAAAATTTGCACTATATCAAGACGTATCCTTTTCTTCACAAAGTAACCATCAATTTGTCCTGAACATATATGTTTTATCATGGAGGTACTTTTCCCATACCTCAAAGTATCAGCAACTAACCAGCTATTGGCTAACTGGTGCAGCTTTGATCCTATTGTTAACACTATGACACCTCCAGTGAATTCTGAGAGATATCCAGCAGAAAAATCATATTTCTATCCAACGAACCATGTGATGCAAATCTGACAAAGATGTACAGGTGCTGGGGCCTCATGTACAAAGACTTGCGTGGATTTCTTACTGAAAAGTGACGTACGGTCAAATCCAGAAAACTGCGTACGCACAAAAAAATCCAGATGTATCAAACTGTGCGTACGCCGGAATCCACGCACATTGCTTTTGTACATCACAATCACCGTGGAACTGAGCGCACATGAGAGAGTGGCCGACTCCGCCTTTGACACGCCTCCATATAAATATGCAAATTCATTTAAATATGCCCTGCACCAGTGGAATGTCGTCTCTGCTCCATTGCAAATCATGTCGAAAAGTGGAAAAAAGAGGAACTTCACGGACTGTGAACAGGAGACACTTCTGAGTGAGGTAGAGAAGCACAGAAAAAGGTTTTGTTTGGCACGCTCAGTGCACAACAGACCGTCCACTTTTAAATGAGAAGTTGACCAAGCTATTCTAACATGCCTAGATGGGTCACTGGGTAGCGTGTCCGCCTTTCGTCCCAAAGATCATGAGTTCGACTCCCACATGGTACAACGTTTTTTTTTTAATTCATTCCAGATTTAAAGAACACAGGAAAACTAGTTAAATAAAACAACAAGAAATAAAACAATACATGAAATGAAAGGAAGCAGAAGATTTCTTGTTTTGTAAATAGTTTTCATGTGTATTTAAATCTGGAATGAAAAAAATAAATAAAATAAAAACGTTGTACCATGCGGGATTTGTACTCATGACCTTTGGGACGAAAGGCGAACACGCTACCCAGTGACCTATAGGCATGTTAGTATAACTTGGTTAACTTCTTATTTAAACAAACCACATCTCATTGTTGTCAATATTTGGCGCATGCTTTTATATCCACTCATCTAATTGCGTCCATGTGGATGTAATAATTGTTAATCATGTGTGTTTGGTGGGATTAATGATTATTTTCACATCATGAACACAGTTTCTCAGGATCACCTGTAAGTGTCGCCAAAGGAACCAAAACCACAGAAACGTGCGTACGCCAGCAGGTGAGCTGGCGTGGAGCTGCGCACATCTTCACGTTCAGTTCTGTTTTGATACATACGGAGTTTTGCGTGGATAGTGACGTACGCAAGGTTTTTGTGCGTACGCACCGTTGATACATGAGGCCCCAGGTCATAAAATTAGAACATCACAAAAAAGTTGATTTATTTCAGTATTCCGTTTAAAAAGTGAAACTTGCATATTATATTCATTTATTACGTACAGACTGATATATTTCAAAGGTTTATTTATTTTAATGATGATGATTATAGAATAGAATAGAATATATCTTTATTGACATTGTCATTGCACCAGGGCACAAAACAACATAATTGATTACGCACATCCATCTTAAGATGGGATGAGTGCACGAAGCCGCAGCAGTAATTAAACCGCGCCGCCACAATCTTAGATATGAAAAAAAGGGGGAGGTACATGAGGATAAGTTGTGGTTTTACAAAATACTGACATATAACTGACAACTAATGAAAACCCCAAATTCAGTATCTCATAAAAATAGGATACTGTAAAAAGTTCATTATTGAAGACACCTGTTGTCACACTCTAATCAGCTAATTAATGCAAAACAACTGCAAAGGCCTTTAAATGGTCTGAGTCTAGTTCTGTAGGCTACACAATCATGGGGAAGACTGCTGACGTGACAGTTGTCCAAAATATGACCATGACACCTTGTACAGTACATGAAGGGCAAGAAACAAAAGGTCATTGCTAAAGAGGCTGGCTGTTCACAGAGCTCTGTGTTCAAGCACATTAATAGAGAGGTGAAGGGAAGGAAATGATGTGGTAGGAAAAAATATCTACAAGCAATAGGGATAACTGCACCTGGAGAGGATGGTGAAACAAAACCCATTCCAAAATGTGGGGGAGATTCAAAAAGAGTGGACTGCAGCTGGAGTCAGTGCTTCACACTCAGATGTATGCAAGACAAGTGGTTCAGCTGTCATTTTCTTTTTGTCAAGCCACTCTTGAACAAGAGACAGTGAGAAGCATCTCGCCTGGGATTGCTGCTGAGTGGTCCAAAGTTATGTTCTCTAATTAAAGTACATTTTGCATTTCCTTTGGAAATCAAGGTCCCACAGTCTGGAGGAAGAGAGGAGAGGAACAGAATCCACGTTGCTTCAGGTCCAGTGTCAAGTTTCCACAGTCAGTGATGGTTTGGGGTGCCATGTCATCAGGGGCAGAGTGGGACAACTTTTCAGCCCGGGAGTTTAATGGCCAAGAGTGGCCCATTTTTTCACATTTTAAAAATATTTGGCAAAAATGTAGCCTATAATATTTTTTTAATTGCAATACAATCAACAACTTTTTTTTGGTTATAATTTTTAGTTACATTTTGTTACAATTCAGCAAATCAGGTGGGAAAAAAACTAAATTAGTTGACTTAAAAAACAGAAAATGATAAGTCAATTCTTTGTTGCTCTTTCCATATCAGACTCAAAGATTACTGAAAAACTCAAAACGTAATTTTGTTGGCTTGAACGTTGGCCAGCTGTCATGAGAAGTTTGCACTAAATACAGTGACAAAAAGATAAACCATAAAACTATTTTACATTCAAAATATTAAATTTGAGGCCAGATAAAATGTCAATGAGACCAGATTTGGCCCATGGGCCTCGAGTTTGACATGTGATCTACAGCATCAGTAAGCGCCTAAGAAGTGCACTAGTTTCTGCCACCATATGTGTTACTTTGTCATTGTCAATGGACATAAGAAGTTCTTTCTCTGTGGACATCAGCATAAATGCCTCCAAATGCTCCTGGTTAAGTGTGCTTCGTAGTCTATTCTTGATGAACTTGAGAGTAGAGAAGCTTTCACGTGCAACCTGAGACAACAAATATTTGTATGCCAGCCCTATATAGGCATCTGTGAAAAGGTTATACTGTGTCAATATAAGGTAAACACAGATAACACAGTTTCTGCAAGAAGAACAAGCCCTGCTTTCAAGTTCAATCTCTGGTTCAACCCTGTTCCATCTCAGTACCATCTTGACAGTGGACTCTTCCAGAGGGGACTTTTTCAGCCTATCCCAAGACTGGACAGCTCTGTGTGTGTAAAGTACTCACTGTGGCTCTCTCATCAAATCTAAGCAGATTTTTGCTTGTTGCTTGAAGTGCTGAGCTCTTGAGTCCTTTAAGCCTCATCTCTGAAAAGTTTTAGGGTCAAGACAAGCAAAATCAGAGACAAGTTTGGCATTGGTTGCAATATGCATATGCATGAGTTTATTTTTATTTGTCTATTAAATGTGTTGCTTTAACATTTTTCTGTCTCCTGTTTTCACTTCACCTCATGCATTTCTGCCTCATTACGTAAATAAGGACTTGTGTGGAAAATTAAAAAAATAATTACATTTAATTACATAACACAAGTCATCTAAGAGTAAAAGTAAAAACAAAAAAATATATAGGCCTACCGGTATTTTAAGCACAGTAAAATGTAAAATTATGAATTAAAATATATAATTTGTTGGAACTAAGCTGGAAAAAAAACATGATGGTCAATTAATTTTTAAAACATGAGATAAAGTTCTAAAAAAGCCAAGTCTGGTCCTCTGGACATTCAAAAAACAAAACAAAGCAAAAAATGTCCAGAGGACCAGACTTAGCTTTTTTAGATTTTTCTACCTGGATTATTGAGCATGCATCAGGGTATGAGATAAAGTTATCTTTTAATTTAAATTGTCCTTTGACGTTTATTTATTTATTGGTCAATTTATATATTTCTGCTTTTATTTCTAATTAGGCTCAGGCTGTCAGTTTAGGTCCCACTTGACTTTCATGTTTAGTGGCAGTACAACGTTGTGACATTAGCTTAATTTATTATGCTAGTTTTTAATTTATATTACCTGTTGCTTCTTCTGTCTCTTTGAAAAAATGTCTGTAAGCTTTGCACATTTGGCAGCTTCCTCCGCCTTTCTTTTCTTCAACCTGATTTTTCAGCTCCACCTGCCTCTTCCTATCCATTTTTATTGCTAATTAGCAGTTTGGACTCCGCGCTGCTCCATCAGCTGATGTTTTGGAAAATACGTGCTTCGCTGCTGGGTTGGACTCAACCAACGGTGAACTTTCAGGGGTGTTTTTTATCAAATGGTAGCTCCCAAGCTGCCAGCCCAGTGCGGCGCAGTCTCTTAAAGGGATCAGCGCTTTAAGAGGCTGCAGGCTGCAGTCTCTTAAAGCGATCAGCGCTCCCTCCCTTTAAGAGCCTGCAGCCTGCAGCCTAAAGTCAGGGACAAGTCAATTTTGAGCAGATTCATTCAACCCAGAGCCATATAAAGTGAGAGTTGCGACACTTCCATAGAGATCCGTTGTAAGAATGGAATGCGGAAGTCACGTGGGTCATGGAGGGGGCGATTTGTTCCATGCTCTGTTTAACAGTCTGACTCTGCCTGCAGTAGCGCTCCGTTGCCGCCAGAGGGCGCAGCTCCACAAGGTTTCCATGGCCGTTGTTTGGAACGATTGACTGCCAGTTGGCGACTTCAAAGAGTGTCAGAACTCTCTATATATACGGCTCTGATTCAACCGTCATCATTTTCCCCGTGCGCCTATCGGCCCATTCATGACGCGGCCCATCGGGAAAACTCCCGAATCTCCCGATGGCCACTCCGCCCTTGCATGTCATCCTCTGGTGTTGGTCCACTGTGTTTTCTAAGGTCAACGCAGCTGTTTACCAGGAAGTTTCAGAGACTTCATGCTTCCTGCTGCTGACCAACTTTATGGAGATGCAGATTTCATTTTCCAACAGGACTTACACCTGCACACAGTGCCAAAGTTACCAGTACCTGGTTTAAAGACCATGGTATCCCTGTTCTTAACTGGCCAGCAAACTCACCTGACCTTAACCTCATAGAAAATCTATGGGGTAATGTGAAGAGGAAGATGTGATACACCAGACCCAACAATTCAGAAGAGTTGAAGGACACTATCAGAGCAACCAGGGCTCTCATAACACCTGAGCAGTGCCACAGACTGATCGACTCCATGCCACACCGCATTGCTGCAGTAATCCAGGCTAAAGGAGCCCCAACTAATAATAATATAATAATAATCATTTTATTTAAAATCACCTTTCAAGACACCCAAGGACACTTAACTAAGTATTGGTTGCTGCACATGAAAAGTATGAGCATACAGCACTAAATACTTAGTTGGGGCTCCTTTTGCCTGGATACTTCATGTACTTTTCAGTTGGCCAACATTTCTAAAAATCCTTTTTTATTGGTCTTATGTAATGTTCTAATTTTCTGATATACTGAATTTGGGGTTTTCATTAGTTGTCAGTTATAATCATCAACATTCAAAGAAATAAACATGTGAAATTAGTCTGTGTGTAATGAATAATATACAAGTTTCACCTTTTGAACGGATTTACTGAAATAAATCAACTTTTTCATGATATTCTAATTTTATGACCAGCACCTGTAAAGCTTTACAGAGAGGTGTTAACATGAACTCCTATGACGTTCTTGAAATTGGAGTTGTTTTGAGACAACAGTAATTCACATTTGTCTTGTTCTCACTCAGACTGGCCATGACCTCGTCAGTCAGGTCTGAATGAAACTCTTTTCTCCCAACTGAGGCCCCTGAAAGAGCTATCTAAAGCAGGTAAGATAATAACTATTCATAACCTTTCCACAAAACTCCAATTTACAAGATCTGAATTTAAAGATGCCTAAAATAAGAAATGATATTTTTCTACTTGAAATAAATCAAGCAAGTTGTCGTTTTTAGACCCAGACACTAAAAATATTGAAACTGTTTTCTACCAGATCAAATTGTAGCTCAGTGTCTGAAAAACTGGCTGAGTGAAAACTTTTTTGCATGTGTTCTGGTCAATTTGCTGTGGCAGCCATGTTGAAATGGGTTGACTCCAAACGTCAAACAGTTATAGGTTCAAGCTAGAGCTCTGTTTCACAGTTCAGATTAAACAAAGCTTCATTTCCAGTCAAGCTGCTGCACTGCACGCTTTTCCCACTTTTTTCCATCAAATTGCACAAATAAAAAGAAAAATCCAATAAAAATCAAAGTTTCTGAGTTCCTACACAACGGCAGCACATTTTAGCTAGACCATAATACTCCAACTATGATTCAGTAGGCAGAGAAGAAGAGACGTTTGGCTGGAACAGCTCTAATAAATTAGCTGCACAGTAGAGCTTGTTGGTTAAAGAACTGGATCCTCGCATTGAATCAGGACTCACGAGTCTCTATAACTCAGATCCTATGTGTTCTTTAGCAGGCTGACTTCTGCAAATTAGTGGGTTACCCACAAAAAACACCCAGCTGAAACCCACAGATAAGTTGGGTCTCTGAGTTAAAATCTCACCAGGAAAACAACAGACTTAGTGGGAGTTGTACATTCATGTTTACATATGTTTCACATACATTTAACACAAGATAACACTTTGGTTAAGAGATTTGCAGATGTTAAGTTCCATCTTTTGTCGTTTTTTTTGGCAAGGGGAGGGGGACAGGAAGTGTAACCGACTCAATCGACCGAAAAAATCGAATCACTTTAATTAGTGATTCAGATGAAGCTGAATCATTTAGTGATCAAAATTTACCAGCTCTACACAGAATCCATGATGCAATAGTGTGAAGGTTTTGAACTCATTTACCGTATTTTACGGTCTATAAGTCACACCTTTTTGCCTAATTTGCATGCCCTGCGACTTATAGAGAGGTGCGACATGTTTATGGATTTTCCCCCATATTTTTAGACAATTTTTGGCTCAGATATGACCGTTTTTCATTTTGGCAAAAAAAGGTGCAGTACCACTTTCGGCCGCTAGGCGTGCAGTACGACCTTTGTCCGCTAGGGTACACCGACTGTTCCCACCTCATGTGTCCGACGGTAGCCTCCTCTGGTCGGACACACTCTGTCGCTGCCCGGCCTCCTGCTCTGGAGGTATGAACAACTGTTAGCTCAGTGTTTCTTAGCAAAATAGGTCAAGAACCACAGGACAGATTTTGTTGAAACTTACAGAACGTAATCACTAGATGGATATTTACAACTGATTAGCTTTATGAGATGTTTGAGATAAAATTCGATGTTTTATAATCGTAAATGTGTAGCGTTAGCTTTGTTGTTTTTCGGGGTACTTTTTAGCAAATAGCTCATAAAACACACGGCAGATTTTCTTTAAACTTACAGAAAGTAATTACAGTGTGGACATTTACAAACTGTTAGCTGTTGGAGTTGTTTGAGATAAAATTTGATGTTTTATAACCGTAAATGTGTAGCGGTTAGCTTCGTTGTTTTTCCGGGTACTATTTAGCAAATAGCTCATAAACCACACGGCAGATTTTCTTTAAACTTACAGAAAGTACAGTAATTACTTGGTGGTCATTTACAAACTTTTAGCTGTGTGAGATGTTTGAGCTAAAATTAGATTTATTTATCATTTATTTTCGCAGCGCGTGCGACCGTTTGGAAGACGTCAAAGCGAAACAACTTAAATCCAGCAGATTTGACCATTACGTGAATTTATTAAGGAAAGGTTAGGCTCAGAAACACTTTTGCTATGTCAGCAAAAATATATATATTTTTAAGTGTTTATCTTGCTAAATTTTAAAGAAAATGCTGCGGCCCCACCCGTGCGGGTGCACTAGCGAAACTACTTTTTAAATCCAGCCGATTTCACAATTACGTGCATTTATTAAGGAAAAGTTCAGCTCAGACACATCTTTGCTATAATTTTCAGCAAACAATTGTTTTTACCTGTTAATCTTGTTAAAGTCCTTCCGTGTGGCAGCCATTTGCATCAGAGCTAACCACCGGCCCACATTTCGGGTTGTCTGCGGTGACGCATAACATACGCGACGCGTCAGCGGTGACGCATTATAGATGCGACGTATAGAGAGGTGCAACATGTTTATGGATTTTTCCAATTTATTGCCAATAATTGGACAAAGCGACTTATCGAGCGGTGCAAATTATAGACCGGAAAATACGGTATATTTCACCCAGGCTTCAGAGTTGATCCATGTTGAGGAAGTTAAACAGGTCACAGTTGCTTTAAAAACAATAGTTCATTTATTTAAAAATGGGGTTTTATAAAACAGTTATTTGTTGTAAATAGTTTTTTTCAACAACTTTAGTTTGAAAAAAACTTGAGTTTAGTTCTGACTGGACTGATAACGGCGCCAAGACTAGCTGATCGTCATAAAACTACTGTAATCTTCAAAATTTCACATTGGTTCATGTGAATGCTATTTTTCATCCCTTTACATCAAGGCCAGTTTCATATTCCAGTTAGCTACATACAAATTTGTAGCTACTGTATTTGCAAGCATTAATAGCAACAGCAGCTAGCTGTGTTTTCTGTGCAGTCTGGTCTTCCTGCAGGAATATTATAATATTTCTGGGAATGTTGCAAAGGGCTGGACCAACAGGTTAAAACTCAAAGCTGCTAAATATAAATATTATAATTTATTGGATAAGAACACTATACCTGACTGCTCTTTTCCTGAATTGGTAAAATTTTGTTTGAACCGCCTCGTTGCTTTTTAGACTATGGAACATCTAATACTGTATATGTGTCCGCCCTGGATTTCTGTGTCTTTGTGCATTAATTCATAATCTTTATAAACATTCTTCACAAACTAAGCACCGTTTGACTTCAGTAAATAATCCCTTAGAAGTCCACATCTTGTTAAAAACTCTATTGTTTGTGTTTTTTTTACATTCTGACATGATAGTGACTCCTAACCCTGTTACCACTGCTGACGTCAACGTTATGCAACTCCCCTTCAAAATAAAAGTGTGGCACAAAACCATTCCAAAACGCAAGCAGAGATTTTAGACTTGCAAGCAGAAAGACAATTTATTTCTGCTTTTTAATGTAAAGATTGAAAACACACAAAAAATAAACTGGCGGGGAGTGGGGGCACAGAGGGTTATAGAAGATGGGCCTGGGATCGGAAAGTCGGAGGTCCAACTCCCCAGACTGACAACATTAAAATGTGGGTGGAAAAGATGAAACACCCACACCTGCCTCCACCCTCATTTGCCCCACCATGGGCCCTTGAGCAAGGCCCTTAACCCCCACCATTTTCTCCCAAACAGGTCTCTTTTAAAAATGAGTTGTATAAATAAAGGGTAAATAAATAAAAAAATATATATACAATGACCTTTGGTAAGATGCTCAAATGTTTGAAAGCTTATAAAATAGTGTTTGCATGAATTGGTACAGAGGCCATGGAGAATGACTTCCGTACGGCTTCTAGGCGATTCTGGTCCACCATCCGACGTCTCAGGGGGGAAAAGAGGTACGCGACCAACACCATTTATGGTGGGGGTGGCGTGCTGCTGACCTCAACTCGGGATGTTGTGAGTCGGTGGGCGGAATACTTCGAAGACCTCCTCAATCCTACTGGCACGTCTTCCACTGAGGAAGCAGAGCCTGGGGACTTTGGGTCGGGTTCTCCGATCTCTGGTGCTGAGGTCGCCGAGGTGGTTAAAAAGCTCCGCGGTGGCAAGGCTCCGGGGGTGGATGAGATTCGCCCGGAGTTCCTTAGGGCTCTGGATGTTGTAGGGTTGTGTTGGCTTACGCGACTCTGCAATATCGCGTGGACATCTGGGGCAGTTCCCTTGGATTGGCAGACTGGGGTGGTGGTTCCCCTATTTAAAAAGGGGGACCGTAGGGTGTGTTCCAACTATAGGGGGATCACACTCTTAAGCCTCCCTGGTAAGGTCTATTCAGGGGTTCTGGAGAGGAGGGTCCGTCGGATAGTCGAACCTCGGATTCAGGAGGAGCAGTGTGGTTTTCGTCCTGGTCGTGGAACACTGGACCAGCTCTACACCCTCAGCAGGGTCCTGGAGGGTGCGTGGGAGTTTGCCCAACCAGTTTACATGTGTTTTGTGGACTTGGAGAAGGCATTCGACCGCGTCCCTCGGGGGGTTCTGTGGGGGGTACTCCGGGAGTATGGGGTACCAGGCCCTTTGATAAGGGCTGTTAGGTCCCTGTACGACCGGTGTCAGAGCTTGGTCCGCATTGCCGGCAGTAAGTCAGGCTCGTTTCCGGTGAGAGTTGGACTCCGCCAAGGTTGCCCTTTGTCACCGATTCTGTTCATAACTTTTATGGACAGAATTTCTAGGCGCAGCCAAGGTGTTGAGAGGATCCGTTTTGGTGACCTTAGAATCGCTTCTCTGTTTTTTGCAGATGATGTGGTCCTATTGGCTTCATCAGCTCGTGATCTACAGCTTTCGCTGGAGCGGTTTGCAGCTGAATGCGATGCGGCCGGGATGAGGATCAGTTCCTCCAAATCCGAGGCCATGGTCTTGAGCCGGAAAAGGGTAGCATGCCCTCTCCGGGTCGGGGAGGAGGTCCTGCCCCAAGTGGAGGAGTTTAAGTATCTCGGGATCTTGTTCACGAATGAGGGAAAACTGGGGCGTGAGATCGATAGGCGGATAGGTGCAGCGTCCGCAGTGAAGCGGGCGCTGTACCGGTCTGTCGTGGTGAAGAGAGAGCTGAGTCAAAAGGCAAAGCTCTCAATTTACCGATCGATCTACGTTCCCACCCTCATCTATGGTCATGAGCTTTGGGTTATGACCGAAAGAACAAGATCTCGGATACAAGCGGCTGAAATGAGTTTTCTCCGCAGGGTGGCTGGACTCTCCCTTAGAGATAGGGTGAGAAGCTCAGTCATCCGGGAGGGACTCGGAGTAGAGCCGCTGCTTCTCCACATCGAGAGGAGCCAGTTGAGGTGGCTCGGGCATCTGGTTAGGATGCCTCCTGGACGCCTCCCTGGTGAGGTGTTCCGGGCATGTCCCACCGGGAGGAGACCCAGAGGAAGACCCAGGACGCGCTGGAGGGACTATGTTTCTCGGCTGGCCTGGGAACGCCTTGGGATTCCCCCGGAGGAGCTGCTCCAAGTGGCTGGGGAGAGGGAAGTCTGGGCCTCCCTACTTAGGCTGCTACCCCCGCGACCCGACCCCGGATAAGCGGAAGAAGATGGATGGATGGATGGATGGATAAAAAGAAAGGTTTTAAGACCTTTTTTAAAACATGTCACGGTCTGTGGGCCCTCAGATATGAGGGCAGGGCGTTCCACAGCCGAGGGGCAGCGCAGGAGAAAGCCCGGTCTCCCATTGTGCGAGACCGAGACCTGGGAGTGAGAAGAAGATGAGTGTTGGAAGAGCGGAGAGTGCGGGAAGGACAGTGAGGGGTGAGAAGTTCTTTTAAATAAGATGGTGCATTACCGTACAAACACTGGAAGGTGAGCAGATAAATTTTGTAAGTGATCCGGGCAGAAACAGGAAGCCAGTGTAGTGAACGCAGTACAGGAGTGATGTGTTCATACTTACGCACTCTCATCAGGACCCTGGCAGCGCTGTTTTGGACATACTGTAGTTTTTGTATGTTCTTGCCAGGAATCCCGAAGAGAAGTGCATTGCAGTAATCCAGTCTGGAGGAGACAAAGGCATGGACGAGCTTTTCTGCATCAGTGAAGGACAGTGTAGACCGAAGCTTTGCAATATTTCGAAGATGAAAAAAAGAAGTTTTACAGATATGCTTTATATGGCTTTCAAAGGTGAGTTGTGGATCAAAAATAACACCAAGATTGGTGACTGTATTGGAAAGAGAAATGTTCTGGCCAGAAAAAGTGATACTGAGGATTTTTTGTTGTTGAATTTGATGTGATGTACCAATTTGAATTGCTTCCGTTTTTGAACTGTTAAGGTGAAGGAAATTTTGCTGCATCCATGCCTTTATCTCCTCCAGACATGCTGTGAGTGTGGAAAGAGAAGAAAGTGGAGAAAATGGAGAAGCTGAAGAAGATGATGTAGATGGGGTCTCAGACAACCCACATCTCCAAAATGGCCACTAAACTGAAACTGAAGCTAGGTTTCTTCTTCAGAAACAAATCCTGCTTCTCATGCAAAGCCAGGAGAACATTAGTAGCTGCAACATTCATGCCAATACTAGACTATGGTGACGTGCTGTACATGAGTGCTGCATCAAAATACCTACAGTCCTTAGACTCCATTTACCACGGTGCCCTTCGGTTCATTACTGACTCCAGTTATCGCACTCATCACTGTGAGCTTTACGTAAAATCTGGCTGGTCATCTCTCAGCACTCGCAGATACACTCACTGGATATCCTTCATCTACAAGACCCTCCTAAACCTAGTCCCGTCATACCTCACCTCCTTAATACAAACATCACACAGTCATTACTCCCTGCGCTCTAACGATTTAGTCCTCCTGTCAGTTCCTCCTGTCAGAACTGAACTAGGAAAAAGAGCATTCAGCTTCGCCGTCCCCTCAGCCTGGAACAACTTACAGAAAGATCTGAAACTATCAACATTCATCTCTCCTGGATCCTTTATGTCAACCGTAGTAGAAAATGTCATCAAGAAACTTGACCATTGCAGATGTTTCTAACCATTACTTATCCAATATACATGTCATTGTTGATTTTTTAACTTTATTTACCCAACCGAGGTCTGTCTGCTTGTTTTGTATATAATGTATATAGAAATCTGTCATATCCTGTTGGTTTTGAACTGTCAACATCTGTTTACTGTGATTGTAGTTTTCTTTATTTTCTTTTGATAAGTGCAAATGTCTATTGCCAATGTGACGTGTGCTGCTAACCACTTGACCAGGTCACCCTTGTAAAAGAGATCTCGATCTCAATGGGCTCTACCTGGTTAAATAAAGGTGATTGATTGATTGATTGAGGCACATTGCTACCCAGTTTAAGATACAGCTGAGTATCATCAGCATAGCAATGGAATGAGACCCAATAGCTGCTGATAATACACCCAAGTGGTACCATGTAGAGATTAAAAAGGAGGGGTCCCAGAACTGATCCCTGGGGCACACCACAAGAAACAGGATGGCTCAATGACTTGGCATGCCCAATGGAGACAAACTGTTCTGTCTGTCAGGTATGATCGGAACCACTCCAGGGCAGTGCCAGTAAGTCCTGCAAACTGCTGTAAGCGTTGGAGCAGAATGTAATGATAAACCGTATCAAAGGCTGCCGAAAGATCAAGGAGAATAAGGAGAGGAGAGGAACCATGGTCTGCAGTGACCAACAGGTCATTTGTGACCCGGACAAGAGCTGTTTCAGTGCTATGTGCTGTTCGAAAACCTGATTGAAATTTATCCAGTATATTATTGTCATGTAGATGTTCTTGTAGATAAACCGAGACTAATTTCTCCAAAACTTTAGCGAGGAAGGGAAGGTTGGAAATGGGTCTGTAATTTGCCAGGTCATGAGGATCGAGGGTAGGTTTTTTAAGAAGAGGTTTAATTATAGATGACTTCAAGACAAGGGAAATATGACCAGATTGGAGAGACTGATTAACTATAGTGGTGATAAGTGAACTGAGAGAGGCAATGTTAACCTTGACCAGGATTGTTGGGAAGGGGTCAAGAGCACATGTGCAGGGTTTCATGGCCCTGACAGTGGCTTCAACTTCCTTCACACAGACCTCAGGGAACAAGCTGAAGGGAGGAGGGTTCTCAAGCTGTACATTTGCAGCCGGAGAAAGGGCAGGGGGTGAAGAGGTGATGGCTGATCTGATTTTTTGGATCTTGTTTTGGAAAAAGGAGATAAATATATTACAAAGATCATTAGTGGAGTCAGTGAGTGAAGTTGTTCGTGGCTGAAGGAGGTGAGTGATGGTTGAAAAAGTATTTTGGAGTTACCAGGGTTATCAGAAATTATAGATGAGTAAAATAAAGTTTGAGAGTTTTTGAGGGACCTAGCATACATCTTACGATGCTCTATATAAGCTAGCTTGTGAGCTAGCAGACCAGAAGCCAAGAAGCGTCTCTCAAGCACTCGACCAGCTGTCTTCATTTATTTTTTTATTAAATTTATTCATTTTACATCAATAAAAACAACATTTAAACATACAGTGTACAATATATCCATCCAGCCATCCATTTTCGTCCGCTTATCCGAGGTCGGGTCGCGGGGGTAGCAACCTAAGTAGGGAGGCCCAGACTTCCCTCTTCCCAGCCACATGGAGCAGCTCCTCTGGGGGAATCCCAAGGCGTTCCCAGGCCAGCCGAGAAACATAGTCCCTCCAGCGTGTCCTGGGTCTTCCTCTGGGTCTCCTCCCGGTGGGACATGCCCGGAACACCTCACCAGGGAGGCGTCCAGGAGGCATCCTAACCAGATGCCCGAGCCACCTCAACTGGCTCCTCTCGATGTGGAGAAGCAGCGGCTCTACTCCGAGTCCCTCCCGGATGACTGAGCTTCTCACCCTATCTCTAAGGGAGAGTCCAGACACCCTGCGGAGAAAACTCATTTCAGCCGCTTGTATCCGAGATCTCGTTCTTTCGGTCACAACCCAAAGCTCATGACCATAGATGAGGGTGGGAACGTAGATCGATCGGTAAATTGAGAGCTTTGCCTTTCGACTCAGCTCTCTCTTCACCACGACAGACCGGTACAGCGCCCGCTTCACTGCGGATGCTGCACCTATCCGCCTATCGATCTCACGCTCCAGTTTTCCCTCATTCGTGAACAAGACCCCGAGATACTTAAACTCCTCCACTTGGGGCAGGACCTCCTCCCCGACCCGGAGAGGGCATGCTACCCTTTTCCGGCTCAAGACCATGGCCTCGGATTTGGAGGAACTGATCCTCATCCCGGCCGCATCACACTCGGCTGCAAACCGCTCCAGCGAAAGCTGTAGATCACGATCTGATGAAGCCAATAGGACCACATCATCTGCAAAAAACAGAGAAGCGATTCTAAGGCCACCAAAACGGATCCTCTCAACACCTTGGCTGCGCCTAGAAATTCTGTCCATAAAAGTTATGAACAGAATCGGTGACAAAGGGCAACCTTGGCGGAGTCCAACTCTCACTGGAAACGAGCCTGACTTACTGCCGGCAATGCGGACCAAGCTCTGACACCGGTCGTACAGGGACCTAACAGCCCATATCAATGGGCCTGGTACCCCATACTCCCGGAGTACCCCCCACAGAACCCCCCGAGGGACGCGGTCGAATGCCTTTTCCAAGTCCACAAAGCACATGTAAACTGGTTGGGCAAACTCCCACGCACCCTCCAGGACCCTGCTGAGGGTGTAGAGCTGGTCCAGTGTTCCACGACCAGCACGAAAACCACACTGCTCCTCCTGAATCCGAGGTTCGACTATCCGACGGACCCTCCTCTCCAGAACCCCTGAATAGACCTTACCAGGGAGGCTTAAGAGTGTGATCCCCCTATAGTTGGAACACACCCTACGGTCCCCCTTTTTGAATAGGGGAACCACCACCCCAGTCTGCCAATCCAAGGGAACTGCCCCCGATGTCCACGCGATATTGCAGAGTCGCGTAAGCCAACACAACCCCACAACATCCAGAGCCCTAAGGAACTCAGGGCGAATCTCATCCACCCCCGGAGCCCTGCCACCGCGGAGCTTTTTAACCACCTCGGTGACCTCAGCACCAGAGATTGGAGAGCCCGACCCAAAGTCCCCAGGCTCCGCTTCCTCAGTGGAAGACGTGCCAGTAGGATTGAGGAGGTCTTCGAAGTACTCCGCCCACCGACTCACAACATCCCGAGTTGAGGTCAACAGCACGCCATCCCCACCATAAATGGTGTTGGTCGCGTACCGCTTTCCCCCCCTGAGACGCCGGATGGTGGACCAGAATCGCCTCGAAGCCGTACGGAAGTCATTCTCCATGGCCTCTCCGAACTCCTCCCACGCCCGAGTTTTTGCCTCAGCAACCACCCGAGCCGCATGCCGCTTGGACTGTCGGTACCTATCTGCTGCTTCCGGGGTCCCACAGGCCAAAAAGGCCCAATAGGACTCCTTCTTCAGCATGACAGCATCCCTCACCGCCGGTGTCCACCACCGGGTTCGAGGGTTGCCACCACGACAGGCACCAACAACCTTGCGGCCACAACTCTGATAAGCTACCTCGACAATAGAGGCGCGGAACATGGCCCACTCGGACTCAATGTCCCCCGCCTCCCTCGGAACGTGTTCAAAGCTCTCCCGGAGGTGGGAGTTAAAGCTCCGTCTTACGGGAGACTCTGCCAGACGTTCCCAGCAGACCCTCACAATACGTTTGGGTCTGCCAGGTCTGACCGGCATCCTCCCCCACCATCGGAGCCAACTCACCACCAGGTAGTGGTCAGTTGACAGCTCCGCCCCTCTCTTCACCCGAGTGTCCAGGACATGCGGCCGCAGATCAGATGAGACGACAACAAAGTCGATCATCGAACTGCGACCTAGGGTGTCCTGGTGCCAAGAGCACATATGTACACCCTTATGCCTGAACATGGTGTTCGTTATGGACAATCCATGACGAGCACAGAAGTCCAACAACAGAACACCACTCGGGTTCAGATCAGGGGGGCCGTTCCTCCCAACCACACCCCTCCAGGTCTCACTGTCATTGCCCACGTGAGCGTTGAAGTCCCCCAGCAGAACAAGGGAGTCCCCAGGAGGCGCACTCTCCAATACCCCCTCCAAGGACTCCAAAAAGGGTGGGTAATCTGTAGGCATGTAACGGTTGTAATGGGTGTACCGAACCGTTTCGGTACAGCACATTCGGTTCGGTCCACCTGCGTACCGTTTCGGTTATTTTTTCACTCATTGAACGTTAATATATGCGCCGCGCAACAAAATTTCCTGGTCGCGTTTTAGCACGGAGCTATTATCGCGAAGCACGCGCAACATTATTAGCCATTAGCTGCTCGCTCCGGTCTCCTGTTTGTGAACGTTATAGTTATAGCTTTCTTGTTAAAAGACGAGCGCACACGCAGCTTGTGTGGACGTTGTTTCATGAAGACTCTGCAGGAGCTGACCGTGGTAAAGTTAGTTTTAAGTTGGAAGTTGCTGGATATTCGAGCTCCGTGGCTTCAGGGGTGCGTTGCTCTCGTCAGTCCGCTTCATGGAGTCTGATTTCGGGCAGCCAACGCACCCCTGAAGCTACGGAGCTCAAATAGCCAACTTCCAACTTAAAACTAACTTTACCACGGTCAGCTGCTGCGTGACGCAGCTCTCTGCAGCAGCAACACTAAAACGTGAACGCGCTGGAAACTATGTCATCGGAATGTGAACAGAAACATCAGCTGTTGCAGAAACACCGCTAAAAGCAGCTGCATTTAAACAACTTTTATCAGGTAATCAGAGCGGTCCAGAGCAATAACACAAACTGTATGAGTTTTTAAAGATCTGAATCTAGTTTTTTATGCGCAGTTGATCCTTGCTATGAGACATCCATCACGTCAACACTTAAGTCAAAAAGTTCAGCTCTTTATGAAAAAACTAAAACTGATTGTGAACAAGTCCTGGAGCTGATTTAAGCCCTGCCCTGATGATGAGTGGGAGATTCAACCGTTCAAGAGGTACATGTATTGTTCTTTTATTATAATTATTATTTATAATTTATTATTATTTAAAATCATAATCTTATTAACTTGTTTTTTTACCTCTGTTTTTTATTTCCAGTATTTCCAGTTACAGAGGTAGCATGTCTCTTCCACTTCAGGGAAATCCACCAGAGATCACCTGCTGCAGCTAAGAAGTGTGTGATGACTGAACTGAACTCTGGTTGTGAGTAATGAGGACAAATACAGCCACACTGCTGCTACTGGACAAAAACTTGATTAGTTAGATTGTAAACAGTCTGTTGCTGCTTATTGTTCTGACTGTTATTGTATTTATTAAGATTTTTATTATTGTTAATATAGTTTATTTATTGTAGAGTGCTGTTTATTTAAAATATCATCCAAATGGGTCACTTTTATTTATTAATACAATACAATACAAACATATATTTGGCATATTTTCAAAATAAACATTTTGTAAGTCTTTATTTTGTCTTTTTTTTGTACCAAAAATAAACCGAAAATAAACCGAACCGAGCCCTCCTTGTAATTGAACCGAACCGAAATGTGATTTTAGCGTACCGTTACACCCCTAGTAATCTGCACTGCCGTTTGGCGCATAGGCACAAACAACAGTCAGAGCCCGTCCCCCCACACGTAGGCGAAGGGAGGCTACCCTCTCGTTCACCGGGGTGAACCCCAACGTACAGGCACCAAGATGGGGGGCAACAAGTATGCCCACTCCTGCTCGGCGCCTCTCACCAGGGGCAACTCCAGAGTGGAAGAGTGTCCAACCCCTCTCAAGGAAACTGGTTCCAGAGCCAGAGCCATGCGTTGAGGTGAGTCCGACTATTTCTAGCCGGAACCTCTCAACCTCACACACTAGCTCAGGCTCCTTCCCCACCAGAGAGGTGACATTCCATGTCCCAATGGCCAGCTTCTGTAGCCGAGGATCAGACCGCCAGGGTCCCCGCCCTCGGCCACCACCCATCCCACATTGCACCCGACCCCTTTGGCCCCTCCCATAGGTGGTGAGCCCATGGGAAGGGGGACCCACGTCTCCTCTTCGGGCTGTGCCCGGCCGAGCTCCATGGGTGAAAGCCCGGCCACCAGGCGCTCGCCAACGTGCCCCACCTCCGGGCCTGGCTCCAGAGTGGGGCCCCGGTGACCCGCGTCCGGGCGAGGGAACATTTTGTCCATTTATTTTACTCATCATAGGGGTTTTTGGGCTGCACTTTGTCTGGTCCCTCACCTAGGACCTGTCTGCCTTGGGTGACCCTACTAGGGGCATGAAGCCCCTGACAGCATAGCTCCTAGGATCATTGGGACACTCAAACCCCTCCACCACGGTAAGGTGGCAGCCCAGGGAGGGGTGTGTACAATATAAAAGACATAAAATGAAAGGAGGCAGAGAGAAGAAATAATCTTATAGTATCTGCCCCTTTTTTTAAAAAACAAACAAAAAAACACAAAAGCAAACTCAATCCAAACAATTAACTAATGCAATGTTTTTCTAGTAATTGAACAAAAAACTTCATTTTTTGACTAAATAATTACTAATAGAATCGATTTAACTAAAGATTTTCGTATTTTGTTAACAACTTAGATTTAATCATTTTTTTAAACACAAGCATAGATTTAGCATATTTAACATCGTTTTCTAAATTGTTCCATAAATCAATTCCCTGTATCGAAACAGTCCGACCTTTCAAACTGGTCCTATACTGAGGTTTTGCAAAAATCTCAGTTCCCTTAAGACCATAACAAGACCTTCTTTTGACAAAAAACTTTTGAACGTTTGGAGGCAGTAAGTTGTGTTGAGCTTTATACATAACTAATGAAATATTATAATCCACCAAATCATAAAATTTCAATAACTTAAGTTGGTTAAATAATGTATTAGATGGATGACAATAAGGTTTTCCTAAAATAATTCTCACAGCTCTTTTCTGTAAAATAAAAACAGGCTTTGTTATAGTTTTAAATGCCTTTCCCCAAACTTCAACACAATAAATTAAATGTGGAACAAAAATGGTATTATATAACAAATGCAAAGCTGTCTCATTCAAAAAATCTTTAACTTTATACAGTACCGCAGTAGATCTGGCTAACTTAATTTTTACCGAAGTGATGTGCTGTTTCCACGACAGTTTGTCATCAATTATCACACCCAAAAACTTCACCTCATTAACTCTCTTGACTTCCACACCATCAATTTTTAGAAAAAAATCCATATTCTTTTTTGTATTACTAAATAGCATGTAATTGGTTTTTCCAAGATTCAGTGATAGCTTGTTTAATTTAAACCAGGTTTGTATTTTTGCAAATTCCATTGTTATCAACGCAGTCATTTGTTCAAGGTCACTACCAAAATAAAAGAAGGTAGTATCATCAGCAAACAATATACAATTTAGCAGTTCAGACACCTTCACTAAATCATTTACGTATAAAATAAACAACTTTGGTCCGAGTATCGAGCCCTGCGGGACTCCACATGTAATTGGACAGAAATCAGATTTTGTATCGTCAACATACACAAACTGCTTTCTGTCCGTCAAATAACTTTGTATCCACTGCAGAGCTCGCCCTCTAATACCATACCTGTTCAGTTTAGTGACAAGAATAGTATGGTCAATAGTGTCAAACGCTTTTCTTAAGTCAACAAATAAACTTATGCAGTGTTGTTTTTGATCTATGGCTGTGGTGATTTTTTCTGTTAATTCCATAAGTGCCATTGATGTGGAATTTTTTGCTCTGAATCCATATTGGCTAGCACTCAAGATGTCGTGTTTTTCAAGAAATTTATCCAATTTGTTTACAAATACTTTTTCAAGAATTTTAGAGAATTGTGGTAACAGTGAAATGGGTCTATAATTGTCAAAAACACCTTTATCACCATTTTTAAAAATAGGGATCACTTTAGCAATTTTCATATTATCAGGAAATATGCCCTCTGAAAGAGACAAGTTGCATATGTAAGTAAATGGTTCAATGACCTGATGTATTATATTTTTTACAACCACCATATCCATATCAACCCAATCCCTAGATCTCTTGTCTGCAAATTTTTCAACTATCAAAACTATTTCCTTATTGTCAATTTCTTGTAAAATCATAGTACTGTATCTCCACAGTTTTCAATCAAATAGTTCACATTTCCATCAACACTTGGGATTTCATTTGCAAGATTTGGCCCTATATTCACAAAATGGTTATTAAATTCATTTACAATTTCATTTTCATCTTGCGTTTCTTCATTGTCTTTCATGAAAAACTGTGATAAGGTCGTATTTTTGGGGGGATTTTTCAAAACACTGTTCAAAACTCTCCAGGTTCCCTTCATATCACCATTTGTTTTGTGTAATAAATCACTATAAAATTCTCTCTTTTGTCTTTTTATAATTCCTGTTAATTTGTTCTTGTATTTTTTATATTTAATCTCCGCCTCGGGAGTTCTGCATTTCAAGAAACAAGAATACAGATAGTTTTTTTTCTTGCATGCATTTCTTAAACCTGTTGTCATCCATGGTTGATCAATGGAACGTACTCTCATATTGTGTTTTTGCACACAATTTTTTTTGTACAAGACATCCAAGATATTCATAAACTCATCATAAGATTTGTTTACATCAGTCACGTAAACATCTTTCCAGTTTTGTTTGCTTAGGTCATCTTTTAATTTATCTAATGCTTTTTGTGACGTATTTATTACTATATTTCTTGTTTTTTTAGTTTTTTTTTTAGTTGTCTGTGTAATGCTATTTTCTATATTATAAATTGTGAAAATTGGTAAATGATCACTCAAATCGGCAATCAAAATACCACTTTTTATATTCTCATTTGTTAAGTTTGTGAAAATATTATCAATTATTGTGGAGCTATGTGTTGTTATTCTGGTTGGATTTGATATCAATGGAAATAAATTTAAACTGTACATTGCATGTGTGAATGCGTTAATATTGTTTGAATCAGTCTGATTTCCCAGGTCAATGTTGAAGTCACCACACAAGAAAATTGTTTTGTTTCTGCTCTTTTCTAATAACTCCAGGATTTTATCAGAGAACAACTCCATATTTGATCCAGGAGATCGATATGCACAGCTTATTATGATGTTTTTGTCTTTTCTATTTACTATTTCTATTGTTATCATTTCCATTGAATTGTCTACCACTATGGACATGTCACTAATTAATTTACATTTTATTTCACTATTAATTAGTGCTTTAACAGAATAACCGAGTTTTCGACAGATCGAGTGCTTTGACTTCTATCGAGGCTTTTTTGTCCACCTCGGGTACCCGTAGTGACGTCATCACGTCGCAGTAAGGTCTGTATGTCACATCACGTGATAAAAACAGAGCGCAGGGTAGCTTTTAGCTTTTAGTAGACGCTACAAAATGTATTCCTTTGTGCGTACGGATGTATGGAGCTGGTCCAGTCTTGCCAAAATGGTAAAACAGTTTATAATTTTATAAATTGCGCTACTCATTGAAACATCCTGTTGACTTTCTTTTCTATGACCACCGTAGTAGATTGTGACAGTAGAGGGCAGTGTTGCAATGCAGGTCACATATATAACACGGCCGAAACGGCTTCATCTCTCTCGTTTCACAAACAAAAAGAAACAAATATTCATCTCTCTAGAGCTATTAAAAATCTATAAACACAATCTCTAAAAGTAAACCTAAATTGCACAGCACTGCAGGCGGTGGTACGGTGTGGCTGTGGCCCCATTTGTTTTTTAAGTTTCGGTTTTCAGCGCCTTACTTTCACTTTTAAAATTAATAATAATAACTAATAGTTTTGTTTTTCCTGTGACTTATCTGCAGTATGATAAATGATAGGAGCATAATAAATGCTCCCAATGTTTTGTTGGTCTTTTTTTTCTTTTTGTAAAGACGTTTTTATGCATTCATATTTATTTATTTATTTTGCATCATAAGACACTGTGACGTCATCGGCTACTCGAGTGCCGCTCGAGTTTTTTTTTGTTAATGTCGAGGTTAAAAATTATGTACTCGTTCAACCCCTACTATTAATGAATAGAGCAACTCCTCCACCTTTTTTCTTTTTATTTCTGTTCATATGATAAAGGTCATATCCTTCTATGTAAGCATTGTTTATGTTTTCATCATTTAGCCATGTTTCGGATAATGCTATTATTGTAAACTTTTTCTCTGATAGATTTGCATTTATACTTCTGCAATTGAAATGGATTATGGAGAGACCACCATCTGAAACCTTAACTGCGTTAAACTGTTCGTCATTATAGTATTTACTTTCTCTTGTAACAGGAAGTAAATTGTTTACAATTTCATCTTCAATATTATATATTTTGAATTCTGATTCTTCACCCATCATTGTCATTTAAAGTATTTGACCATCGGATTTTTTGTTATATGAATGTTGTTGAGAATTATGTAGATACTGTTCTTATAAAAGTTCTAAGTTCTTCCAAACTTCTCCAAGTCATTTAAAGGTTCAGTATGCAGTTTCTGTAGAACTGCAGCAGTTAGAAATATTTTCAACAGGCAAAGCATTCTGATCCCTCCCCCTCAGAGCCATATGTGGCTCTGCCCCCTTGTGGTCTGTTGAATTTCAAATTCAAGCTCTGTTTTTATTGGCTGATTCAAATTCAAGCTCTGTTTTTATTGGCTGGTTACAAACTCTGTTTTTATTGGCTGGAAAATGGCGGGTCACCTTTTCTTTTTAGAAATGCTTATTTACCACCTGGAGAAGCAAGGGGACAATATTTTTTTTAATTTTTTTTCAGAGATTACCTGGCTAACATCAGTCTGTCAGGAGGTAGTGACAGAGTGAAGAAATATGTTCATAAAAAAAGCTACATACTGTAGCTTTAATTCTCTTATTATTTCAGGTAGTGAGCCGTCCTGTTTTTTGATCCATATTTTACCATTTTTCGTCCACGTAGATACTATTTTATTCTGTTTTTTTTAACGTTCTTGCTTCTCGTGCAATCATTCCGTTCTTTCTTGTTAAATGTTCATTTATATAAACTTTCGTTCCCTTTAATTTTTTTGCTTGCATAAGTATGTTGTTTCTTTTTTTTCTATTGTTGAACCTTACTACTATTACCGGCTTAGATTGTTTAATTCTACTATGAAGGGTGTGGCATAAAGCAATGTCATCATGACCAACATCAAAGTTTTTTTCTTGTAGGAAAGATACCACTTGGTCCTCAAGTGTTTTCTGCTCTTGAGGCGATGAATCTTCTGTTATCCCCTCATTTTTGGTGACTTTGGTATATGATCGATTTTTTATTTCCAATCCAGTAATTATTACATTTTCTTGTCTTGAATTTTGTTCTAATTCATCGATCCGTAACTCCAATTCTATTATTTTTTTGTCCTTCAAAGTTATTTGTGATTTTAATTGATTAATCTCATCAAACAAGCCCATAAGTTGCTTTTGTTGAGATGTTATTTTCACAAGTTCAGAAATCATGAAATTTAACGATCTCTTTATTTCTTCAACATCGTCAGAGTTTTGCTCACTCAGAGCTTGTTTGTCCCTTTTGGATTTATTTGCCATCTTCACTAAGAGCCGACTCCCAATGTCAATGAATCCACAAAGAAATTTATGAGTGAATAGGCCTGGTCATCGACCCACATTACCAGCAAAGCTGGTCTGAAAGGAGAAGAAACAGACCTCCTCCACGGCCGACCGAGGTCTTCCTCAGCAGCAGCTGCTCCCGCAGATGGAAGGTGGAGAAAAGTCAGCGCTCCACGGCGTCATCCGCCGACAACAGCCACCTCACGCCGCTCCAACGCCGCAGACTTTCAACTCCGCCGAACGACAGTCTGCGCTCGTCCAGAGTCCCCCCCGAACAGCCCCCGGACGGTGGCCGGTAAGCCTCGGATCCAACCTCCAGAGAGCGAAACAGGCCTTTCAGTCCATTAGCAAGGCAGACGCCGACTTTGGGAACTCCCACGCCACTCCAACTCCGAAAAGGTCCAACACTGCCGATGTTCCAACGCCGTCGATTCACAACCTCGCCGAACGACAGCCTGCACTCGTCCAGAGCCCCCCTCGAACAGCCCCAGGACGGTGGCCGGCAAGCTTCGGATCTAACCTCCAGAGAGCGAAACAGGGCTCTCTCTGTCCCAACAGTCCACAAGGCCGACGCCGACTGCGGGAGCACCGCCCCACCCAGAGGCAGCAAACAACCGAGGTTAGATTACTGCTCGTTTAATTAAATTGAGAAAGTTTGGTTTTAAAGAAAAAGTCCAGAATATGTTATTAGTTCAGTCCACATTGCCTGGATTGATCTGCTTGAGTTTTCAATGATTTTATGACTCCCAATAAGCGGAGCGTTCCTCAGTACGTCTGCTCGCGGCAGCCAGCTGCAATTGCTTCCTAGATGTGGAAAATGGATTTAAAATTCATTCATTTCTAAATTTTGATGGGTTTGGTGCATTTTTAACATGCAGGAAAGTGTTTTAACAAAACTGTGTTTTTTGTTTTAATGTCCAGAGGACCAGACTTAGCTTTTTTAGATTTTTCTACCTGGATTATTGAGCATGCAGCAGGGTGTTTAACAAAACAGTTGACTAAATGTTTTAAAATGTGCAATCACTGATCAGTTTTTTAATGTGTAATGTACTTAAATGTTAAACTGAGTAAAAGTGTAAAAGGACAATTAATTTAATGTAAATATTTTTATAATTTATTTATTCTTTGCACTAATACAAAGAAAAAACGTGGACTTTTGGAATAAGTATACTGGTCTGGCCCCCTTGAGATCAGATTAAGCTGTATGCAGCCCCCAGATCAAAATGAGTTTGACACCCCTGGTCTAAGAGGATGCCTCTTACTCTTCTTCCGAGAGGGTCCAGGAGGACGCCTCTCACTCTTCTTCCAAGAAGGTCGAGGAGGACGCCTCTCATTCTTTCTTCAAGAGGGTCCTGAAAAACATCTCTTGTTCTTCTCCTTCATCTCCTAAAGGTCCAGAGTCTCCTGTGAGTCCAGAGTCTCATGCGGTTCTCAAATCTTTTGTGGTTCCCAAGTCTACTGTGATTCCCAAGTTCTTGTGGCTCCTGAGACTCCTGTGGTTCTTCAGTCTCTTTCTGTTCCCGAGACTCCCATGGTTCCTGAGTCTCCTGTGGTTCTTGAATCTCCTGTGGTTCCCAGGTATTAGGTGGCTCTTGAGTCTTTGATGGTTCCCCAGACTTTTGTGGTTCCAGAGTTGTGGTTCCCATGTCTCCAGAGTTTCCCACGTCTCCACAGGTTCCCACATCTCCAGACGTTCCCATGCCCCTTAAGTGTTCCACGACTCTTGTGGGTTCCAAGTCTCCTGGGTGTTCCACACTCCCCTGAGGGCTCTATGCCTCCTGTAGTCCCTGATGTAGCTACCCCTCCTAATGTCCCTGAAGTAGCTATGCGTTGTGTAGTTCCTGAACTAGCCATTCCTTCTGCAGCCCCATGAGGTAGCTATTTTAGCTTCAACCTCTCAGATAGCTATGTCCAATGTAGCCCCTTATGTAGCTATGCCCACTGCAGCCTCTGAGGTAGCTATGCCTGCTGCATTCCCTGAAATAGCTATGCCAACTACAGATAAGCAGGTTTCACCACCTGTTGCTGATCAGCTAGTTTCACTGCCTGCTAGAGATTAGCCAGTTCTATCACCCGCTACAGATCAGCTGGTTCCACTACCTGCTGCATATCAATTGGTGCCACCACCTGTAGCAGATCTGCTGGTTCTATCATGTCTGAAGACCCCTCGTCTGACATGTCAGCCGTGGCCTCCCTGGTCTCTATTGCCCCTTTTCCACTCGCTCAGCGTGGGTCTGATATTTCGGGCTAGACCCGTGTTTGAGGTCCTTTCCACTAGACTTCCAACCCGCTTTACCCAACAATTCTGGCCCTCCTTCTCATGGGGGTCCAAGCGATCCAAGCCATGGCATCATAAACACTGTCGGTCACTGATTGGCCGGGGGGAGGAGTCTGTGGGGAGGAGGTTGTTGAGTCTTTTCAAAGCAAACCGTCCGCCATTTTTCGCTACCGCTTGCCACTAGCGATGACTTGAGGAGCGTATCTTGTACGTATTT
>JBBPBX010015606.1:0-13670 GCA_038048925.1 Garcialebias charrua | reverse complement strand
GCTAATTTGCATAAATGCTAACTGTCCTCCGCTCCGGTTTCTCACTGTATTTTATCCAGAACGTATTTCAGCATGTCACGGTTCATCTCTAAACTCCACACGAAACCCTCCAAGCCTCCTGGCTTCTGCCCTGCTTCATCAGCAGAGTCTACACCGATGGTTGACAGATCTCTGTTGCCCAGCTGCACGTCACAGAGCTGCACAACGCTGCAGCCTTCTGTGCTTGGTAAGAACAGACACAACATGTTCCACATCACTTTATTTGTGCCAGTAAGGATTTGCTTTTATTTTATTTTAATGTAAAACAATAAAGTGTTGAATAAATAGTGAATATGCACCACATGTTGAACTTGTGGGATGAAATTATGTGCACAGGGTCCCAGTTACAGACAATGATAAAATGTAAAAGAAAAACAGTAATAAGCTCTAAGATATGAACAAAGAAAAACATCAACAAAAAAAAAATCTACTAATAATATGCTAATAGCATTAAAACAATAAAAACAATATGTCAAACAGCAACATGAACTTGAGTTTTTGTGCAGCCTTATTAATAACTAACCAGGATAATCACTGTGAAAAATCACATCATGTTGCTGCAGATCTGTTTCATGTTGCTATGTTCATTCATGCTCATCTTTTCGCACAGACTCATGTCCGTGCTGCTGTTCAGCGTATTGTGTTCATTGTTTTTATGCTTTTAGTGCTTATCATATTTTTAGTTGATGTTTTTCTTAGATCATATCTTAGATCTTATTACTGTTTTTCTTTTACATTTTACTGTTGGATGTAACTGGGACTCTGTGTACATAATTTCGTTCCACCACAGCTGTGAATGACAATAAAGAATATTTGTATCTGTATAATACAAAGTACCTTCTGATTCATATATCCATTGTTATTTTATTATTTTCATTATTTTTAAAACAGTTTAGCTGGTTTTACTGGCTCCAAGCAGCTCTTCAGAACAACAACAAACTGTAACAGCACCGTTCTTTGTTTTATGCATTTATTTAAAAACAGTATCTAGAGTGGATTAACCACCTTTTTCTTCTAAAAGAGTCTAGTAAAGAAAAGTCTAAATTTCTGCCCTGAATGAACATGAATAATTGAACCAGACGCAGCAGGAACAACAACTTGTCTCTTCTTCTGGATGAAGCCCGTGAGACAACAGATAGAAAATCATTAGTTGGATGCAATATTTTTATTTTTGTACATTTTTCAATTGTTACTTTTCCTATTAAATCTTTTTTTTCTCAAGTGGTGTCCTTGAACATTAAATTTCCTAAACATAATTTACAATGTTAAGTGTGTATAGTGTTTTTTTAAATCCATACTGGAAGTTAAGAACATTTTCCATTTGCATTTTACCTTTAAAGAATCATAAGAAAAAGATTATTAGAATCTGCTCACCTGTTATAAAATTATGTTTTTTTGTTTCCAGGGTAAAGTCAGACAAATAATTGCTTAATAATTCATCACTGTACATTTTTCTCACTGTACTTCTATCAAAATATTTAAATTTTGACATAATGTATTTTAAAGATGGTTAGCAATTAAAAAAATATGTATATTATGTATCTGTATTTAGATAGATAAATGTATAGTATTTAATATGAAGTACTTTTATGTTTTTAAATTTAATGAAACACAAACCTTTAACATTTAAGGACAAATTTTAACCAAATTTTCCATTGCATTTGATCGTTAATGAATCCTAAGAAAAGATTACCAGGATCTGCTCAACTGTTATTACGTTGTAAATTATTTGGTTCCAGGATGAAGTCAGACAAAAACGGTCAAAATTTCAAAAAGGACAGTTTTCACTTATCAACCGTCCAACTGTGACCCCTGAGAGATTCAGCTAAAAGACCTGGGGCCTCATGTATCAACGGTGCGTACGCACAAAAACCTTGCATACGCCATTTTCCACGCAAAACTCTGTATGTATCATAACAGAACTGAACGTGGAAATGTGCGCAGCTCCACGCCAACTCCAAGGTTGGCGTACGCACGTTTCTGTGGTTTTGGTGCCTTCACTTACAGGTGATTCTGAGAAACTGTTCATGATGTGAAAATAATTAATAGTCCCACCAAACACACATGATTAACAATTATTACATCCACATGGACGCAGTTAAATAAAGGACGCGCAAAGTTGTGCAAAAAAATACATTTAACAGGAACATTCAGCCTTACTGGAGGATGTAATAAATAGTGTAACACGCAGAGCATTTATTTATAAACAGATATAATTTTCTGATCTATGGCTTATCAGCCGTTTTCAGGAATAATCCTTTTTCAGTTTGGCACTGCTGCGCACTGGAGCGCAACACAGGAGCCGTGCACCACGCGTGCATACAGAAGCAGCGATCAAACTGTTCCACAGGAGCTTTCCAGAGGGAGCTGGCAGAACGATCGGGGCTGTCCAGTCCACACAAAGCCGGATCATATCCAATGGAATGGTCTCATCTATATGATTCTAAAGGCTGAGTTATGGTCGCGCTTTGGAGCGCGCGCGCAACCCTCGCCGGCAGTGGAGGTGTTTCATAATCTGCGTTTATTGTAGATTTCTCCAAAATGACACGTGAAAGTACACCTTATAACTTGTAGGAGAGTAAAAGCTTCACAGACAAACAGACTGTGCACAAAGGCTGCGGCGCGCGCAGCCTTTGTGGAGACTCCAACATCACGTCATGTTATGAAAACTCTCCACTGAGGCGCACAGACTCGTTTCTTCATATCAGCTATTAAATAAACAAAGATCTATGTTCTACCAAACATCTAAGTTCCTCTGTGTTTACAGTAATTATGGTAATAAACTCGTGCGCAAAGTTAATATTTTCACTGGATGGATGAGCCAGTTGCGCACCAAAGCAGGGTGCGCGCGCACACAAATACCGACACACAATCACTCGTTCTTTGTGTGATAAACACATTTTATTACTATTCTTACTTAGGATTTTTTTCCTCACTCATATTATATTAAATTCATTATTTTCCTGAATCTAGAAATTATTTCTGATCGCGCAGGATCAAACAAACATGTCCTTCACACATGCAGGAAGTAATTTGCATCTGTTTAACATATGTAAATGAAGGCGTGTCAGGGGAGGTGTCTCACGTGCGCTCAGTTCCACGTTAATTGTGATGTACAAAAGGAATGTGCGTGGATTCAGGCGTACGCACGGTTTGATACATCTGGATTTTTTTGTGCGTACGCCGTTTTCTGGATTTGACCGTACGTCACGTTTCAGTAAGAAATCCACGCAAGTCTTTGTACATGAGGCCCCTGGGGCCTCATGTATCAACGGTGCGTACGCACAAAAACCTTGCGTACGCCATTTTCCACGCAAAACTCCGTATGTATCAAAACAGAACTGAACGTGGAAATGTGCGCAGCTCCACGGCAACTCCAAGGCTGGCGTACGCACGTTTCTGTGGTTTTGGTTCCATTGGCGACACCTAGAGGTGATTCTGAGAAACTGTTCATGATGTGAAAATCATTATTGTTCACACCAAACACACATGATTAACAATTATTACATCCACATGGACGCAATTAGAATATAACTATTCTATGATTTGGTTAATTATAACATTTTGTTGCTTATGTATAAGGCACATAAAGGCATGTTGCCTGACAATATTCAAACACATTTTGTTAAAAGAGAGAGTGTATATTTTCTTAAAGGAATTGAGATGTTTGTGAAGCCTTATTTTAGTAGTAGTTTGAAGGAACGATCCACAATAATTCAGGGAATAGGATTGTGGAATGGTTTGGAAGATACTGTTAAGAATGCCAGATCACTGTGTACATTTAAGAGACTGATAAAGACGAGTTTCTTGGAAGAATATGGGAATCGTTAATACATATATCTACTTAAGTTGTTGTCTGATTTGATTAAGATGTTTGAGTTTTTATGTTTTTAATTTAGCTAGATTGTTATTTTCTTTTTGAAATAAAATTTTATATATATAATTTGATTTACATTAGAATTGAGTAAAAAGGGGCAGTTTTCATAAGACTAGTTCTTCTTCTGCCACCTTTCATTTTATTTAATTTACTTTTTGTTATTGTATTGTATGTATAATTGTCATGTTTTTAAATGAAATGAATAAATTTTCAAAAAAATAAAAATAAATAACAAAATAACCTGCAAAAGATATAAAAAACAGAAAGACTGAATAGTCTTGCACAGCTTCAATTCTTGTTTTTTGGTTATTTTTAGCTGTTTTAGCAGTTGAAAAACGTGATGCATGATGGGACAAGACGACATTCCTCTGGTGCAAGGCATATTTAAATGAATTTGCATATTTATATGGAGGCGTGTCAAAGGCGGAGTCGGCCACTCTCTCATGTGCGCTCAATTCCACGTTGATTGTGATGTACAAAAGCAATGTGCGTGGATTCCGGCGTACGCACAGTTTGATACATCTGGGGCCTCATGTACAAAGACTTGCGTGGATTTCTTACTGAAAAGTGACGTACGGTCAAATCCAGAAAACTGCGTACGCACAAAAAAATCCAGATGTATCAAACTGTGCGTACGCCGGAATCCACGCACATTGCTTTTGTACATCACAATCAACGTGGAATTGAGCGCACATGAGAGAGTGGCCGACTCCGCCTTTGACACGCCTCCATATAAATATGCAAATTCATTTAAATATGCCCTGCACGTTAGGAATGTCGTCTTTGCTCTATTGCAAATCATGTCGAAACGTGGAAAAAAGAGGAACTTCACGGACTGTGAACTGGAGACACTTCTGAGTGACGTAGAGAGGCACAGAAAAAGGTTTTGTTTGGCACGCTCAGCGCACAACAAACCGTCCACTTTTAAATGAGAAGTTGACCAAGCTATTTTAACATGCCTAGATAGGTCACTGGGTAGCGTGTTTGCCTTTTGTCCCAAAGCTCATGAGTTCGATTCCCGCATGGTCAACGTTTCTTTTTTTTTATTCATTCCAGATTTAAAGAACACAAGAAAACTATTTAGAAAGAACAACATGAAATGAAACAATACATGAAATGAAGGAAAAAGAGGATTTCTTGTGGTTTTTTCTAAAATAGTTTTCTTGTGTTCTGGAATGAATTAAAAAAAAGAAAAACTTTGTTTTCATTTAAATATACCCTGCAACAGAGGAATGTCGTCTTGTCCCATCATGCATCACGTTCTTCAACTGCTAAAACAGCTAAAAATGAACAAAAAACAAGAATTTAAGCTGTGCAGAACTATTCAGTCTTTCTGTTTTTTATATTTTTTGCAGGTTATATTCTAATTGCGTCCATGTGGATGTAATAATTGTTAATCATGTGTGTTTGGTGGGAATAATAATTATTCTCCCATCATGAACAGTTTCTCAGAATCACCTCTAGGTGTCGCCAATGGAACCAAAACCACAGAAACGTGCGTACTCCAGCCCTGAGCTGGCGTGGGAATGCGCACATTTCCACGTTCAGTTCTGTTTTGATACATACGGAGTTTTGCGTGGATAGTGACGTACGCACGGTTTTTGTGCGTACGCACCGTTGATACATGAGGCCCCTGGTCCCTACATCTGCTCTAGCTCTTCTGGTCCCTATGTCAGCTGCAGACCCCTCTTCAAACTCGTCAGCTGCAGACCCCTCTTCGGGATTGTTAGCTGCAGACTCCTCTTTGAAATCACCGGCATAATGACATAATCTGTTCCTTTGTCTGTGTTCCTTGGATTTCTGTCTTTATTTTCCTTTTCTGTTTCAAGTAGTTTGTCAATCTGTTCATGATATTTTGACTCTGTGATTCCTGTCATTTCTCCACTCACTCCTCAGCCTGCCTCTCCAGTCACTAAACACGGTCTCTAATCAGCTACCTTCCCACATGCGCTCATTACCCACTCTTCCTTTGCCTTATTTAAACCTCTCCTTATCACTACCTAAACATTCGCTCATTGATCTGTCAACCACAAACGTCCCAATCCTCCTCTGCTCTGTCCTGTTCCTGTATATCTGATGATCCGTTCCCAATCCTCCTCTGCTCTGTACTGTTCCTGTATATCGGATGATCTGTTCCATCAGCGGTCAAATGGCCATGTGCGGCTGGTGAAAGTATGGCAAACCATGCTGGCATATAATTAGATCATTGGCCACGTGCGTCCGCTGACGCAGTCAAAAGTTCGACACCGATCCGGCCCGCATATTGTTATGGCCTGGCCCTGTCAGAATCCAGGTCAGGCATGGTTGGGATCCGGGTTAGAAATGACAGCTCTATAATAATATTAATACATTTTATTTGGAGGCGCCTTTCTTGGCACTCAAGGTCACCTTACATCGACAATCATAAAAACAGACACAATATTATATACATAGTAAAAACAAGTAAAATTAAAGCTGCAAGCAGCATTGAGGCCCTCGCAGCTTAGCGCCGCTCGGACCTTATTGAGGCGACCGCGCGAGCTCCAGCTCGTCCGCTCGGTCGCCATTTCGAAGTCTCTCGTGTCTACTCCGCACCAGGGGTGCACACGCACAATAAATCTGGTTCAGATCAGATGATGTCTCACTGAGATATAACAGTTTGAATAATCTAGGGGGCGCTATGGAGTTATATGTTAAATCACAAAATCAATGTGTCCACAAGGGCTCACTGATGATGCACAATAAATCTGGTTCAGATCGGATGATGTATCACTGAGATATAACTATAGAAATAATGTAGGGGGCGCACTTGAGTTAAATGTTAGCCCACCATATCAATGTGTCCACAAGGGCTCACTGATGATGCACAATAAATCTGGTTCAGATCGGATGATGTATCACTGAGATATAACAGTTTGAATAATCTAGGGGGCGCTCTGGAGTCATATGTTAAACCACAATATCAATGTGTCCACAATGTCTCAATGATGATTCACAGTAAATCTGGTTCAGATCGGATGATGTATCACTGAGATATAACTATAGAAATAATGTAGGGGGCGCACTTGAGTCAAATGTTAGCCCACCTTATCAATGTGTCCACAAGGACTCACTGATGATGCACAATAAATCTGGTTCAGATCGGATGATGTCTCACTGAGATATAACAGTTTGAATAATCTAGGGGGCGCTCTGGAGTCACATGTTAAACCACAATATCAATGTGTCCACAAGGTCTCACTGATGATACACGATAAATCTGGTTCAGATCGGATGATGTCTCACTGAGATATAACAGTTTGAATAATCTAGGGGGCGCTATGGAGTTATATGTTAAACCACAATATCAATGTGTCCACAAGGGCTCACTGATTATTCACAATAAATTTGGTTCAGATCGGATGATGTATCACTGAGATATAACTATAGAAATAATGTAGGGGGCGCACTTGAGTCAAATTTAGCCCACCTTGTCAATGTGTCCACAAGGGCTCATTGATGATACACAATAAATCTGGTTCAGATCAGATGATGTCTCACTGAGATATAACAGTTTGAGTAATCTAGGGGGCGCTCTGGAGTCATATGTTAAACCACAATATCAATGTGTCCACAATGTCTCACTGATGATACACAATAAATCTGGTTCAGATCGGATGATGTATCACTGAGATATAACTGTAGTAATAATATAGGGGGCGCTATGGAGTAAAAATTTACATACCATTATCAATGTGTGTCGACGTGTTCACTGATAAAGCACAATAAATCTCGTACAGATCGGATAATGTATCACTGAGATATAACTGTAGTAATAATATAGGGGGCGCTGTGGAGTAAAAATTTACATACCATTATCAATGTGTGTAGAAGTGTTCACTGATGAATCACAATAAATCTCGTGCAGATCGGATAATGTATCACTAAGATATAACTGTAGTAATAATATAGGGGGCGCTATGGAGTAAAAATTTACATACCATTATCAATGTGTGTCGAAGTGTTCACTGATAAAGCACAATAAATCTTGTGCAGATCGGATAATGTATCACTAAGATATAACTGTAGTAATAATACAGGGGGCGCTATGGAGTAAAAATTTACATACCATTATCAATGTGTGTAGAAGTGTTCACTGATGAATCACAATAAATCTCGTGCAGATCGGATAATGTATCACTAAGATATAACTGTAGTAATAATATAGGGGGCGCTATAGAGTAAAAATTTACATAACATTATCAATGTGTGTCGAAGTGTTCACTGATAAAGCACAATAAATCTCGTGCAGATCGGATAATGTATCACTGAGATATAACTGTAGTAATAATATAGGGGGCGCTATGGAGTAAAAATTTACATAACATTATCAATGTGTGTCAAAGTGTTCACTGATGATGCACAATAAATCTGGTTCAGATCGGATGATGTATCACTGAGATATAACTATAGAAGTAATGTAGGGGGCGCACTTGAGTCAAATGTTTGCCCACCATATCAATGTGTCCACAAGGGCTCACTGATGATGCACAATAAATCTGGTTCAGATCGGATGATGTATCACTGAGATATAACAGTTTGAATAATCTAGGGGGCGCTCTGGAGTCATATGTTAGCCCACCATATCAATGTGTCCACAAGGGCTCACTGATGATGCACAATAAATCTAGTTCAGATCGGATAATGTATCACTGAGATATAACTATAGAAATAATGTAGGGGGCGCACTTGAGTCAAATGTTAGCCCACCATATCAATGTGTCCACAAGGGCTCACTGATGATGCACAATAAATCTGGTTCAGATCGGATGATGTATCACTGAGATATATTTATAGAAATAATGTAGGGGGCGCACTTGAGTCAAATGTTAGCTCACTATATCAATGTGTCCACAAGGGCTCACTGATGATGCACAATAAATCTGGTTCAGATCGGATGATGTATCACTGAGCTACAACAGTTTGAATAATCTAGGGGGCGCTATGGAGGGTATTTGCTAATTAGCATAAACACCTGTTCAAGGGGTGGGTAATGATCGATCATAATGATTTTGGTACTCCTCAGATCAAATCTGTGGAGTTTAGAACCAAACGTATGGTGACGGCGTTACGTCTTACTTCGCCATGTCACCACGCCCACTTGCTCCACCCAAAACGAACAGTGCTGGAAAGCTTGTTACACCAACATGTCTTCGGTGACTGGATACAATGTCACGCTGATTAGGTAACAGGGATCCGATATGGACCGTTCAACGTAAAACTTTACACTTCCTGTTGTCAGGGGGCGTGGCTTAAGTGATGTCATGATTTGACCATACAGTTTTGCAGGGGACCGGATGTGGGTCAATCACTGAAGGTTTGATGTATTAGACAGTTTTCGTGTAAGAGCTATAAGCGTTTCGTTTTTCATGGCGAGATGTCCAACTTTGAGGTCTGGCCCCGCCCCTTCAGCATGCATGAAAACGCACAGTTTTGATAACATTTGTTCCCCCGTGCCTTATAAAGAAACTGGCCAAGTTTGAATCAAATCGAGCGAAATCCCTAGGAGGAGTTCGTTGAAATGCAGAGGCTGTAAACGGCCAAAAAGGGGTGAAAATTTGGTCATCGTTCCAAAATGGCCGCCTTACCATTTATCGTACAACATTGGTGCCAGAGGGTTTTCTGTGCATCTTGGTGAGTTGGACAAGTGTACCAAATTTCATGATTCTACGTCAAACTAAGGTCAATGCGGAGGGTATTTTGAATATTTCTAGGGGGCGCTCTTGAGCCGTTTCTGTAGCGATTTGCTAATTAGCATAAATACCTGTTCAAGGGGTGGGCAATGATCGATCATACTGATTTTGGTACTCCTCGGATCAAATCTGTGGATTTTAGAACCAAACGTATGGTGATGGCGTTATGTCTTACTTCGCCACTACGCCACGCCCACATGCTCCACCAAAAACGAACAGTATTGGAATGCTTGTTACACCAACATGTCTTCGGTCACTGGACACAATGCCACGCGGATTAGGTAAATGGGGTCCGATATGGACCGTTCAATGTAAAACTTTACACTTCCTGTTGTCAGGGGGCGTGGCTTAAGTGATGTCATGATTTGACCATACAGTTTTGCGGGGGACCGGATATGGGTCAATAACTGAAGGTTTGATGTATTAGACTTTTTTCGTGTAAGAGCTGTTAGCGTTTCGTTTTTCATGGCGAGATGTCCAACTTTGACGTCTGGCCCCGCCCCTTCAGCATTCATGAAAACGCACAATTTTGATATTGTTTGTTCCCCTGTGCCTTATGAAGAAACTGGCCAAGTTTGAACCAAATCGAGCGAAATTCATAGGAGGAGTTCGTTCAAATGCGGAGGCTGTAAACGGCCAAAAAGGGGTGAAAATTTGGTCATCGTTTCAAAATGGCCGCCTTCCCATTTATTGTACAACGTTGGTGCCAGAGGGTTTTCTGTGCATCTTGGTGAGATGGACAAGTGTACCGAATTTCATGATTCTACGTCAAAATAAGGTCAATGCGGAGGGTATTTTGAAATTTTCTAGGGGGCGCTCTTGAGCCGTTTCTGTGACGATTTTTGCCACGCCCCCAAAATACGTAATTTTTCACCAGTCCTGACGAGTCCGCCAAATTTGGTGAGTTTTCGTATATGATAAAGCCTCCAAAAGGCCACTTCTTTGGGGGGAAGAAAAATAAAAAAAATAATAATAATAATAATAATAAACACTACAATTACAATAGGTCCTTGCAGCGCTTCGCTGCTTCGGGCCTAATTAAAATAAGACAGTGCAGTTGCTATCATAGTGCATAGGCTACTTTAAACAGGTGAGTTTTGATTTTGATTTTGAAATGTGGCAAAGAGTTTGTGTCGCGTATATCAGGTGGGAGTGAGTTCCAGAGCTGGGGAGCAGAGCAGCTGAATGCTCTGCACCCCATAGTAACAAGACGGGCAAGGGGAACAATGAGCTGAATAGAAGAACAGGATCTGATGGTACGAGTAGGTGTAGCAATGTGAACAATGTCTGAAAGGTATGGAGGAGCGAGGTTGGGGACAGCTTTGAATGTAAGGAGGAGTATTTTATAATTGATGTGATATGGGATGGGAAGCCAATGAAGCTGTTGGAAAACAGGTGTGATGTGATGGATTGAGGGGGTCCGTGTAATGATATGGGCAGCTGAATTTTTGACCAGTTGTAATTTACTGAGGGTTTTCTGAGGTAGGCCAAAAAGAAGAGAATTGCAATAATCTAAACGAGAGGTGACCAAACTGTGGACCAGAACAGCAGTGGAGTGAGGAGTGAGGGAAGGATGGAGACGATTAATGTTTCTAAGGTGAAAGTAGGATGACCGAGTGATATTATTGACATGGGAGGAGAATAATAATAATGATAATAAACTTTATTTGTATAGCATCTTCCTACAATGCCTTGCATTGACCAAGGTGCTTAACAGGATAAAAAGATGAATAAACTGGAACAATAAATCAATGAAAATAGAATAAGAAACAACAGCAATAAAAGAAGGCAATGGAAATAAAAATGCTACATACTAAAATACCAAAAGTAATAAAAGTTACACACTGAAAGCTTTTTTGAACAAGTGGGTCTTCAGTCTGGTTTTGAACAGAGTCAGATCAGAGGTGGCACGCAGCTCAAGGGGGAGACTGTTCCAGGCTTTTGGGCCGGCAACAGAAAATGACCGGTCTCCCCATTGTTTGTACCTTGAGCGAGGCACCTCCAGCAGGTGTTGACTGGCAGATCGTAAAGCTCTGCCGGGCTGGTGGACTTCCAAAAGTTCTGAGATGTAGAGAGGTGCAAGTCCATTCAGAGCTTTGAAAACAAACAGCAGCAGCTTGAACTGTATCCTGAACTGAACCGGGAGCCAGTGTAGAGAGGACAGGACAGGAGTGATGTGTTCATATTTTCGTGTGTTGGTCAAAAAGCGCGCGGCAGAGTTCTGTACAAGCTGTAAACGGGAGATGGAGGATTGATTAATACCAACATACAAAGCATTACAATAATCAAGTCTGGAGGTCACAAAGGCATGGATGGCCTTCTCCAGATCACCACGGCTGAGAAATGACTTGACTTTGGAGAGCAGACGGAGCTGGAAAAAGCTGGTCTTGACAACAGAACTGATCTGTTTATCAAGCTTTAAGTTGGAGTCAAGCTGCACTCCAAGATTTCTGACCACCGGGTTGAAGTGGGGGAGGGGAAAACCAACACTGGGACTGGGAAGGATGTTGCTGGTGTCATCAGGTGCACCAAATAAAATGCATTCAGTTTTATCTGTGTTTAGGTGGAGGAAGTTTTGAGAGAGCCAGTGCTTAATGTCATTTAAGCAGTTGACAAGAGTGTTTGAACTGAGTGAGGGGTTGGGAGTGACTGGCAGATAGATTTGTAAATCGTCTGCATACATGTGAAAAGACAGGTTATGACGTGCAATGATTGATCCTAATGGCAGCATGTAAAGAGAGAAGAGGACTGGCCCTAGAATAGATCCCTGTGGTACGCCAGAGGTCAGAGGGGTTGATGAAGAGGAGGACAGATCACCTATCATGACAGAAAAAGTTCTCCCAGACAGGTAAGATTTGAACCACTCAAGCACAGCTCCCTGGAGGCCAACCTGCTGAGACAAGCGGTTGATTAGTACCTGATGGTCGACGGTGTCAAAAGCTGCTGAGAGGTCTAACATCACCAGCAGAGCAGGGTTTTTTGCATCCAGAGACAGAAGAATGTCATTCTGTACTTTGAGCAGTGCAGATTCAGTACTGTGACGAGCTCGAAAACCTGACTGAAATTTTTCAAACAGGTTGTTGAGTTCTAGAAAAGATTGAAGTTGAATAAAAACAATCTTTTCTAGGACCTTTGATAGAAATGACAGATGGGAAACTGGCCTGAAATTAGAGAGAGCTGTAGGATCTAGGCCTGGTTTTTTTAGAAGAGGCCTGACCACAGCATGTTTGAAAGCAGATGGCACAAAACCTGAAGATAGACAGTTGTTAATAAATGACAAAACACAAGGACCAATTACATCAAGTCAGAGTCAGAGTCAGAGAGAATTTATTGTCATTTGCACCGCATGTAGTACATGTGTTGAAAACGAGATTATGTACACAGGGTCCCAGTTACATCCAACAACAAATGCAAGAGAAAAACAATAATAACATCTAGGATTAACTAAGAGAGACATCAGCTAGTAATACACTAAGCCCTAATGTAGTAGAAAAACATCATTATAAACAGCAGCACGAACATGAGCAGATGGTCACAGATGAACGCAGCAACAAGAAACAGATCAGTATCAGCATGATGTGACATTTTGCAGTGTTTATTCTTATTATTTATTTATTCATGAGTCTGACAGCCTCAGGGTAGAAGCTGTTCCTCAGTCTAGTGGTTCTACATTTGATGCTCCTCAACCTCCGTCCCGAGGGGAGTGGTGCAAAGAGTGAGTGTGCTGGGTGAGTGAGGTCTTTCATGATGCAGGTGGCTCTTTTTCTGCATCTGGAGGTGTAAATGTCTGTGATGGTGGGGAGACTGACTCCCACAGACTTCTGTGCAGCCTTCACCACTCTTTGTAGAGCTTTCCTCTCTGCAACTGTGCAGCCTCCATGCCACACGTTGATGCTGGAGCACAGGACGCTCTCCACTGCACACCTGTAGAACGAGGTGAGGACTGAGCTTCTCAGACCGGCTCGTCTCAGCCGTCTGAGGAAGTAGAGTCTCTGATGACCTTTCTTGATCAGGCTGGTGGTGTTATTGCTCCAGCTGAGGTT
>JBBPBX010015605.1:18995-33573 GCA_038048925.1 Garcialebias charrua | reverse complement strand
GAGACAAGCCATTTCCTTGTGATCTTTGTGGACAAAGATTTAGTCGGAAGGCTAATTTAAACTCACACATCAGAGTCCACACAGGAGAAAAGCCATTTCCTTGTGATCTTTGTGGACAAAGATTTAGTCAGAAGACACATTTAAACTCACACATCAGAGTTCACACAGGAGACAAGCCGTTTCCATGTGAACTTTGTGGACAAAGATTTAGTCATAAAGCAAGTTTAAACAAACACTTGAGAGTCCACACAGGAGACAAGCCATTTCCATGTGAACTTTGTGAACAGAGATTTAGTCGGAAGGATGTTTTAAACTCACACATGGGCGTCCACACAGGAGACAAGCCATTTCCTTGTGAACTTTGTGGACGAAGATTTAGTCGGAAGGATTATTTAAACAAACACATGAGAGTCCACACAGGAGACAAGCCGTTTCCTTGTAAAATTTGTGGACAAAGATTTAGTCGGAAGGATTATTTAAACAAACACACAAGAGTCCACACAGGAAACAAGCCGTTTCCTTGTGAACTTTGTGGACAGAGTTTTAGTCGGAAGGACTATTTAAACAAACACATGAGAGTCCACACAGGAGACAAGCCATTTCCTTGTGAAATTTGTGGACAAAGATTTAGTCGGAAGGACCATTTAAACAAACACATGAGAGTCCACACAAGAGACAAGCCGTTTCCTTGTGATCTTTGTGGACAAAGATTTAGTCAGAAGGCACATTTAAACTCACACATGAGATTCCACACAGGAGACAAGCCATTTCCTTGTAAACTTTGTGGACATAGATTTAGTCATAAGGCAAGTTTAAACTCACACATGAGAGTCCACACAGGAGACAAGCCATTTCCTTGTAAACTTTGTGGACATAGATTTAGTCATAAGGCAAGTTTAAACTCGCACATGAGAGTCCACACAGGAGACAAGCCATTTCCATGTGAACTTTGTGGACAAAGATTTAGTCAGAAGGCACATTTAAACTCACACATGAGAATCCACACAGGAGACAAGCCATTTCCTTGTGAGCTTTGTGGACATAGATTTAGTCATAAGGCGGATTTAAACAAACACATGAGAGTCCACACAGGAGACAAGCCATTTCCTTGTGATCTTTGTGGACATAGATTTAGTCATAAAGCAAGTTTAAACTCACACATGAGAGTCCACACAGGAGACAAGCCATTTCCTTGTGATCTTTGTGGACAAAGATTTAGTCAGAAGGCAAATTTAAACCAACACATGAGAGTCCACACAAGAGACAAGCCATTTCCTTGTGGTCTTTGTGGACAAAGATTTAGTCAGAAGGAAAGTTTAAACTCACACATGAGAGTCCACACAGGAGAAAAGCCGTTTCCATGTGAACTTTGTGGACAAAGATTTAGGCATAAGACACATTTAAACTCACACATGAGAGTCCACACAGGAGACAAGCCGTTTCCATGTGAGCTTTGTGGACAACAATTTAGTCATAAGACAACTTTAAACTCACATATGAGAGTCCACACAGGAGAAAAGCCATTTCCATGTGAACTTTGTGGACAAAGATTTAGTCACAAGACTCTTTTAAACAAACACATGAGAGTCCACACTGGAGACAAGCCGTTTCCATGTGAACTTTGTGGACAAAGATTTAGACAGAAGACACATTTAAACTCACACATGAGAGTCCACACAGGAGCCAAGCCATTTCCATGTGAACGTTGTGGGAAAAGATTTAGTGATAAGACAAGTTTAAACTCACACATGAGAGTCCACACAGGCGACAAGCCGTTTCCATGTGAACTTTGTGGACAAAGATTTAGTCAGAAGACACATTTAAACTTACACTTGAGAGTCCACACAGGAGACAAGCCATTTCCATGTGAACTTTGTGGACAAAGATTTAGCCGGAAGGACAGTTTAAACTCACACATGAGAGTCCACACTGGAGTGAAAACTTTCTACCAGAAAATATTAAAATAATTATTATAGGCCCTGAGATGCAACTGGTGTTTTAACACCCAAATAAAATTAATTCAGATTTTGTAAATTATATTCTGTAATAGGGGTCGGCGATATGGCAAAAAAAATTATATTGTTGTAGTGATATAGGCCCTCTGTCTCGACCTTCAAGTACACCTCTCTGCATCTCTTTGAAACTCTAAGTGTTACACCTTCTTGAAGCCCTCAAGGAGACGATTGGACACTTATATTTTTGTTACAATTACTTTGAATTAATGGACACCAATTAATCAGATTGAACTTTCTTTTTAATGTGTGTTAATTCAGAATTGATCAAACAGTATTTTTGTCATTTCAATGATGATCTGTTACTTGCATGACTTTGACCCTTCTGCTGGTTTATTTCTGCAGAACAAGCAGTCTTTGAATCTAAAGCACAAGGTCAGAGTAAACGTTTAACTTGCAGCTTCTTTTGTGTTGTCTGTGAAGTAGCCATAATATTCTCTGTGCTCACGAGCGGCCATCTGGTCGCTCTGTAAACATTTTTCCTGTTGTCCGTCAAGAGACTTTCGGCCAATAGTCATCGAGGAGGTGGGGAGACCCCACCTCCCCTATAAATGGGCACTTCCTGCATTTTTCCTTTAGTGCTTGGGAGAGAAATAACTCAACTGGTTTCCTCCTCTGAAAAAGCTAGAGACGTTCCGGTCATTGTGTCAACTAGACCCACGTTTCAGCTGGAGTTACAGTAAAGCTTACTGTAACTCATTCACTCATCTTCTGCAGGGTGTCCGCGGGGTCTTGAAAGTTATTAAAAGTTGATAAATAAATTTTGGGAAAATTAAGGGTCTTGAAAAGTATTAAAAAGTCTTGAAAGCAATTTGATGAGGTATTATTTTTTTGCTGTTATTCTAGCTTTAAATAATTTGACAGCAAAAAGTATGTATGACTAATATTTGTTTTCCTCACCGCGGAGGATTCGGAAACTGCTTCGCACAAATTTAGAGTGTCAGGTTACAACAGCCTTTACGGCTAGGCCTATCTTGTGCACATGCACGGCTGCTTTATCTCCAAGTTGAGTCTGTGTGTTCGAGTAAGTTGCTGCGAGACCGTGAGAACAATGGGTAAATGCAAGTTTTCGGACTCCTGGTTGGAGATGCCTGATTTTCAAGAATGGCTGAGGCCTGTCGCCGAGAATAACCGCAAGGCTTATTGTACATTTTGTAAAAAAAAAAAAAAAGATGAGCGTAGCCTCGATGGGCATGAACGCTGAAGCTGAGTTAAAGAGCTGAAAAAAAAAGAGAAAAGTTCTACAAGAGGTGTGCGATTCTCAACAAAAAGATGCAGATCAGTTGGCAGAGCAGGCAGAGGGAAAGTCAGGTTCTTTAATGGCCCAACTGATCGCTACGAGTCTTGTTGTAACCTAAGCTATATTTTCTTAAACCTAGTCGTGGTTCAGTTTCTTCTTTTGAACTTTTTTTATTTCCACTGTATCTCAGTTCTGTTGTAGGTTTGAGATTCACGGATTTAATTGAAAACAACAGCAGTTTTGTATATCAAAGATTTGTTGCTTAATAAAACAAAGTGATGATAAGGTCTTGAATTTATTTTGGAAGGTCTTTAAAAAGTCTTGAAAAGGTATTGAAATTAACTTCATTATTCCTGCATATACCCTGTTCTGGAAGAATTTGTTTTCTGAAGCTTTATTTTGAAAGTCCAACCAGTAGCTGGCTCTATTCCTGCCGGGAGAAGCGCGCTTCTTGCTCGTCTGAATCAGCTCACACGCGCGGAGGTCATCTGGACGTTGAACTGGACAACACAGTCCGTTAGTGTCCACAAACTTCAACTCTTATCTCCAAGACGTATCGTCAACAGGTAACGAGGCGTTGATGTGTTCTGAGCGTGTGAGAAGCCCAGCTAAGACCTGTATGGGAAAGTTTGCCACCCTGGTTGTTTTCAAAATAACCAATTTCAGTTAACTTAGCTTTCACTTATTTCTTTCTCCTATTTCTTATTTTTCATAAGCTATTAATCTGTCAAGTAAATGTGCCAACAGAAAGGTAACTAACTGTCTGTTTGTTTTAATTTGAATTCTTGTCAACGTAGTTATTAAATCAGAGCTAATATCGATACAAATGTTTAATGTACTTTCATGATAATTTCAATAAAAGGTCTATTTTCTGGTAGACCAACATAAGTTGAAGTCTATGTGAAATTACAATTTTTCTCGTCACAGTAAAAGCAATTTAATACTGGAAAAAGGAAGAACTCGCGAATTGGTGGCATGTTTGTGCAGATAATGTCTGCTCAGACCTGCGCATCTAAATATAGGTAAGTCAGTAAACTGACCAATCAGTCCTATATTATTACAATAATGGTGGCCGTGTAAGTGTTTAAATACTTACCGCCCCTCATTGTTTTACTACATTGTGATATTTCAGAGCATTATCACGATAACGATAAATTCCGTGATATAACAAAAAAAAATATTTGACAAAATTAACTTAACATGTTGCTTTGCAGTAGGCTTTTATATAAAATTTATTTTAAAACAACAAGGGGTAATTTTACTGAAATTACTTTATTTAGTAAAGTATTCAGTCTGCAAGTATAAAAATAAGAATAACGATAAATTTCGTGATATAACAAAAAAAAATGACAAAATTAACTTAACATGTTGCTTTGCAGTAGGCTATTATATAAAATTTTAAAAAACAACAAGGGGAATTTTACTGAAATTACTTTATTTAGTAAAGTATTCAGTCTCCCAAGTCTAAAAATAAAAATGATCTGTTATTTAGATTGAAAAAGTCTGCACAAAATATAGATCAACAAAACCACCACAAAAACTAAAGTGCAGGTGTAGTTAGCTAAAATAACTAAATAAAATGAAGCTTAAGATCTGTTGAGCATTAATGTAACCTACAACAAAATATATATTGTCTTTAAATGAGCTAACTTCCAGAACTTGTGACAAGGCGTCCAGTTGACCCTGAAGCATGTTCGTGTTTCAGCTTCCTCTGTTCCTGCAGGAACGTGTCATTCCTCTGATTCATTTTTTAAACTGATCTGTCTCTGATCGTGGAGCGACTGTGGAGCCGCGCATGTTTGTAACGATAGTTTAGCAGGGGGCACGCAGCACCGCAGCTGCTCAGAGCATGCGGGGGGAGGGGGGACATTTGAGCTGTCTCTACTTGTAGTTCAGAGCAGGGGAGAGACAGCTGAGACGCGCGTGCATTGTTTGTTTTTAGCAATTTAGCAGTAACTAATTAGCATTACACCAGTACAGACTGGTGGAGGGGAGGTGCGCAGTTGTTTGGAGCGCTCAGGTGTTGAGGAGGCGGGGCGCCCTGACGTATTACATCATGAAATTAGGATGTCATGATATAACTTTTTTGCCCGGGCAAGCTTTTTTTACCGGTATACCGGAAACGATATGATATGGCCCAGCCCTATTCTGTAACAATTTTTGAACAATACCCTGATGCATGCTCAATAATCCAGGTAGAAAAATCTAAAATAGTTAAGTCTGGTCCACTGGACATTCAAAAAACAAAGCAAAAAAATTGTAGCAACGTTTCGTCTTTCGTCCGATAGCGGTAGTGCTCCCTTAAGCTATTTACTAACCACCACTAGAAGAAGAACATCCTAAAGGCTTTTCCACAGAATGTTGTGGAAGAGATGTCATGCTCTAATGGAGTACCTCATGAGCTGTAACTTTTAAACCTGATTAATAATCCTACCTTATTGCCTTCCCTGTCTGCTTTAAACCCATGTATTTTCCATTTTAGTATAGATTTTTACAATAAAGATGTATTAAAAAAATATTTACTTTTATTATTTAGATATGCACAAGGTTCATGTTAAAATTGCAAAATGTCACACTGTGATCTTTGAAACTGCTTTTACAATAAGCTACAGACTTGAAAACAATTTGGTTAAATTTTGTCCTTAAATGTTAAAGGTTTGTCTTTCATTAAATTTAGAAACATTAAAGTATTACTTATTAATTAGTCACTTGGTCTGCGAATGCCGTGGTGTCCTCCTAGAAGAGCTGAAGAGGTGGCTGTTGATGTCTGTGTCTCCCTGGTAAAGCTGCTGCCTCCACGACCCGGAAGCAGAAGATAATGGATGGATGATGGGTGAATGGATGGATGATGGCCCTGGTAAAGCTGCTGCCCCAACGACCCGGAAGCAGAAGATAATGGATGGATGATGGGTGAATGGATGGATGATGGCCCTGGTAAAGCTGCTGCCCCAATGACCTGGAAGCAGAAGATAATGGATGGATGGATGATGGAGGAGACCATCAAACAGCATGAGTGGTCAGTTCAGTTGAACACCTGCCTGTTTGCTTCAGATCAGCTGTTAAAATCTCTGCAGGTTCAAATAAAAGGTGCACCAGGTCTTTCAGCTGAATCTCTCAGGGGCCACAGTTGGACAGTCGATAACTGAAAACTGTCCTTTATATGAATTTTTGACTGTTTTTATCCTAGAATCAAAAAATTTGTAACGTAATAACAGTTGAGCAGATTCTGGTAATCTTTTCTTAGGATTCATTTAAAGCTCCACTGACATCATCTTTTAACTTTCCATAAAATGGCACAACATATATATATATTAAGATTGACCTCTGATCGTTTTTGCTAAAACAATGTTAAATTAATTAAAATTCCTCTCAAAAATAGTTTAAAATTAGCGCTTTTTTTTTTTACATGATAAATACGGATTTTCGCGTCGCGCGATTATGACGTCATACACAGACTCGCCTCAACTGCGCACATTGAATACAATGGACGAAGACAAACGCGATCTGTCCAATTTAGCCATTTAAAACTTTATATTTTAGCGGTTTGTCTTCAGAGAAGCCAAAGTTATTTCCAGTAAACAGCAGGTTATAATTTTTTTTCTGCTGCAGCTGGTTTTTGTAGGCATTTCACTTCAGGAAGTGAGCAGGTGTGTGGGGTTACATGAGCTGCATGTTGACGAGGCAGAAGGAATTCTACAACATCTAAATAGTTTCCACAGCACTGAAATGGCAATATATTAGTTAATGTTTCTAATAATTATTCAACATTATTAGTTATTAGTTAGTGTACAAAACAATTTGCATAGGCTCCTGTTGATCATGTTGCTTCAATTTGTCAGCTTTGTTATGTAATCCAGTCAACATGTTGAAAATATTTCATATTTATTTTTCTATTTAATTTGGACATCACTTGGTGTTATAGTGGTGTATCATTAAAATGATGGAAATACATGACATTAGTTTGACCCATTGTCTTAATATACAGTATACTGCATATAATATATACTGTGTGTGTCTGTGTGTTTTATCATCAATTCACAGAAATATCTTCACCTGAAGAGTGGACCCAACTACAACTGGCCAGAGCATTGAGATGAAAATGAATCAATGAAAATATGAATTTAATATTTTTTCTGACAGTTCAAATGAACATATTGTTTGAAAAAAAAGGATAACAATGAACCAAGTGTTTCTGTAGTTATGTGTAAATAAAGTTACAGTAGTACACTATATTATCTGTTAGTGTTGAGTTATTCTTTGTGAGAATATTTGTGTATCTGTTTTAATTTCATTCGTTCATCTACAACTCACAGCTCGTACTTTAGTAAAAACAAAATTGGTGAATGTTAAAAAAACATTTTATTAAAATAAAACCATCCCATATTATCAAATATATGAAAACCTCTGGGGAAACATTAATATGAACAGATTATCAAAAAAAATTGAGTTTAAAAAATATCAGCAAGTGGTGTTTGACTTCATCAGCTCTGTAAAAATGACACTTTACAGCTGTAAATCTGCAAAATCAGAATTTTACTAGAAATTCAATTTTACTGAGCAGCTAGCTGTGTCATTAAGAACTAGTTTCTCCTCATCCTGCTGCTTGTACACTTCTTCAGACTCCACCACCACCTCGTCCACCCTCCTGGATGTCCAGGTGTTGTAGGTCTGGACGCAGAGGACATCTGTCTAGTTTCTCCTCATCCTGCTGCTTGTACACTTCTTCAGACTCGACCACCTCCTCGTCCACCCTCCTGGATGTCCAGGTGTTGTAGGTCTGGACGCAGAGGACATCATCAGAACCACAGAAAATCAACAGATTTACATCAAAGAATATTGTTGAGTACTATTCTTTTTGTTGATGCAATCTTACCTGCTGTGACAGGAAGAGCCTCAGGTGATGGACTGGAGACCTGAAAACACAAACAAAATAAAATAAAAAAATAAAATATTTAACAGATATTTTAAAAGGGACTAATTTTTTAAACTATAAATTAATGTTGAATAATTGTTAGAAACATAAACTAATATATTACCATTTCAGTGCTGTGGAGACGATTTAGATGTTGTAGAATTCCTTCTGCCTCGTCAACATGCAGCTCATGTAACCCCACACAGCTGCTCACTTCCTGAAGTGAAATGCTTACAAAAACCAGCTGTAGCAGAAAAAAAATTATAACCTGCTGTTTACTGGAAATAACTTTGGCTTCTCTGAAGACAAACCGCTAAAATATAAAGTTTTAAATGGCTAAATTGGACGGATCGTGTTTGTCTTCGTCCATTGTATTCAATGTGCGCAGTTGAGGCGAGTCTGTATATGACGTCATAATCGCGCGACGCGAAAATCCGTATTTATCATGTAAAAAAACGGCGCTAATTTTAAACTGTTTTTGAGAGGAATTTTAATTAATTTAACATTGTTTTAGCAAAAACGATCAGAGGTCAATCTTAATATATATATATGTTGTGCCATTTTATGGAAAGTTAAAAGATGATGTCAGTGGAGCTTTAAGGTCAAATGCAAATGGAAAATTTTCTTAACTTCCAGTATGAATTTAAACAAACACTATACACACTTATTGTAAAATATGTTTAGGAAATTTAATGTTCAAGGGCACCACTTGAGAAAAAAAAGTTTAATAGGAAAAGTAACAAATGAAAATTTTTCAAAAATAAAAAATTCTGCATCCAACTAATGATCAGTGTTGCCAGTTGAGAAATGTAGGATTATCGTACTAGAGACATAAAATTATCGTATTTTGAGGGAAATTATCGTACACCCATCATAACCAAAATAAGTCTTATTAATGCGCTATAGTCATTCTAGTGTTGAATAATGTCTAACAAGCACTCACAGCTTTGTGGCATCAGTACGGATGGGAACTAATGAACCATAGATCTGTAATGACCCCTCCCCCCCTTTTCTTCTTGTTTTCAGCACTTACGCATGCATTACCCAGGCGGCACACTTCCGGTTAGCAGAAATGACACGAATATAAATGAGCAAATACAATTAATAAAACATCTACATACGCACCATAAAACCTCTATAAATATATGAATCTATATAAATCTATAGCGACGTTTCCCCTTCGGATAGCCGCAATCCATTGTCGCCCTAACCCCTCCCCTGCGGGGGAACGCAACAGCTGCACCCACCGGTTGGTGGACACAACAGAACTCATGTGTGGTGCCAGTAGCTCGCAGCCGCTTCCCGTTTCGGGTTGTTGTCATGGTCTGCTACTAGGAGCTAACGCTAACAACAACGGCAGTCAGGGCTGCCAACTCTCACGCAATGGCCGTGAGACACACGCATTCGAGGGGTTTCACACACTCTCACGCCGCATTCACTTTTCTCACGCTGAGAACTGACAAACGTCAAAATCTCAACTCCGTTCCACTTCCGTATTGGGAAAATACATCAGTCCGCTCCACGTTTTTACCACAACCCTTGGTGTTTTGCACAAGAACATCCACGTTGTTGTTATCAGTCCGTATTTTTGCTCCAACCTTCCATCTTACCTGCAGCAGAAACTCACGGAGCAGGAGCTCGGTGTGAAGAAAAAGAGAGGAAAGGTGAGTGGGTTAAATAATATCAAACATGTTAGAAAGAAAGGAAAAACGAGATGGATGGAGGAACAGAGAGGGAAAGTGAAGAATATTATGCTTTTATATACTTTATACTGATTGAAACTATTTTACAAATGGTATAAATCGCAACTGTTTTTATGTGCTATAATCAAGTGTTTATGCAATCATGTGAGTGCCTTACAGTAGCTTAGACAATATATTATTAGTGCATTTGCTAAAAATCATCTGAACATTAAACAAGGTGAATGCAGGCAAATGTCTGGACATCTAACAGCTCTTAGGCTTTTGCTTTATTTAGCCTTTAGCTAGCCTTCTGCTACATTTAGGAATCTCTATGCTACTTTCACGTTTTAGCTAAAGTTTAGCTACTTCTAACTTTTAGCAAGTGATTCTCTTCTTTAACTTTTAGCTAGTGTTCATCTTTTTTATCTTTAGCTCGTGTTGTGTATCAGCTTCAGCTTGTTCGGCTGGTTTCAGCAGACTCTTTCAGCTCAGCGTTCAGTTTCACAAACGATAATTATTTTTACAAACTGATCCTGATGCTGCAGAGAAAAGCAGCTGAAGAAAATGCATAGATGGATCCAAACTACTCTGTCATGAGCTCAGAAGAGGAACATGAAGCTGAACTACATGTCCCATGAGCGTTAGCTCCAGCAGCTGCTGCCTCATGGGAGATGTAGTTGTTGAAGGCTCAGTGAAGCTTTGTGGTGGATGTTTCCTGAAATGAGGAGGTGTTCAGATGGTGTGGACAGAAAGTGACAGGAACATGTTGAAGCTTTAAAAATCATCTCAACATGAACTGTGTGACAGACTTTTAGAACAGAGGCTGAGTTCAGGACTTCAGCAGGAACTCTGCAAACACCTGAACTTCTCCACACGTCTCACTGAAGCATGAACTGTGTGACAGACTTTTAGAACAGAGGCTGAGTTCAGGACTTCAGCAGGAACTCTGCTTCCACCTGAACTTCTCCACACGTCTCACTGAAGCATGAACTGTGTGACAGACTTTTAGAACAGAGGCTGAGTTCAGGACTTCAGCAGGAACTCTGCAAACACCTGAACTTCTCCACACGTCTCACTGAAGCACGTGGACTTCTTGTGAGTCAAGTGTTTGATTTGATTTGATGTTTATTCATTCATTTTAAAGGAACAGTACAAGACAGTTTCATCAGATACAAGAATGCAAGTAGGATAAAATTAAAGGAGCAGAAAGAAGATGAAATCTTATTATATCTGCCCCTTATTTCACAGTTTGTTCAACCAATGATAACCTTCAAACTACATCACAAAATGAATAATTCTACTTAATTTATCAGTTTATAGTATAGTATAGTATAATTTATCAGTTTATAAGTGTTGGTCAGTTCAGAGAAACATCTTCCTGGATGTTCTTCTTCTTCTCTCCTCTTCATGTTTGTGGGGATTTAAGGGCCGTTAGAAGCTCCTGCAGCTGAGTGGAACATCTGGACCTGAGATGTGGAGCAGGTTCTGTGGACAGAACTCAGCAGAACCAACGTTTGAGAGGCTGCACTCAGAGTGGGAGCTTTGAAGAACGTTGCTGAGCTTCAAACAGACACAGAGTCCAGGAGAGAATTAGTTTCTACTTCCTGAACGTTTCTCCACTGCAGCCAGATGTTGGTCAGCTGAACATCTGCAGAAACAGGAGACATGTTTGTCCTCTCCTGTTCACTTCAGCTGTTCTGATGCTGGACACAATTAAAGGTCTGGCAGTCCTTGAAATAATGCATGGCCCGCCACCTTTCATCTTTCTTTTAGACTAAGATCAGATCAAGTTTGAGTCAAATCTGTAAAAAAAACATTAATTAATGAATTTGTTTGTTTGCATTGTTTCAGTCCAACTCCTCACCAGTTTGTGGTGGTAATTCACCAAATTGTTGTTTGTCAACCACTAATGTTGTGTAACAGGGTTGTTGTTTAATTATTTTTATCAAAATGCACCGTCTTCATAATATTTTTCTTGCTTTTCAGAAAAGTTTATCTAGTAGTTATTAGAAATGTTTCTTTTAATCTTTGTGGAAACTGTTTAGATCAGCTGTGTGAAGTTGACACCCCACCCACGTCAAAAATTAAAGCAAACAGTCTGAATGGTTAGTGCTGGTTTGTGCCGTTAAAATTTTCGTTTGTGCTGCTTTGGTTTCGGAGATATTAAATATTATTTTTTAGGTCATCTAAAGGTCACCATCACCCCATACACCTCCAAAACGCACCGGAGTGTAGGGTTGGGCATCGAGAATCGTTCGGAACCGGGACTAACTGTCCGGTTTTCCCGGAATCGTTCAAAATATTAATTTGCGATTCCTATTTTCGATGCTAGTTATTCGACCGGAAGTAGCCGCCGCCGAAAACCAACGAAGAAGAATCCACCGGAAGTGTGCATCTGCGATCGAAAGCGTACTAATTAATAAAAAATGAGCAGTCAGGTCAGTGCAGCACTTGCAATAATTTTCTATCATGCAAAGGAGGGTGGAGAAGTAAAATAGTGTCCCGTCTTTGACGCGCTCCACCGGATTATTTTCGCTTCGTATCCGACCGGAAGTGCAGAGTGGTCCGTCTGCAAAACGCTCCGCCGAACTTTTCGCTAATCGCTACCTCTTCGGCTCCATCAGGTAAATAAATAAACTATAAACTACATCTCATACCAACATTAAGGCAGCTAACAAGTTATACTCCGCTTAAAGCGGTAAGTCAGCTCATATACAAACACGATGCTAACGTTAGCTCGTTTTTTTTCTTAGACAAACGACCTGAAATGGCTTCACAGTGTTCACCAGTGACTGTCCAAGGTAAATACGTCAGTGTGACTAAATGAATAATGCCACAAAACAGTTACAGAATATGTTGTGAAAAGCTTGCATCCCTTTTCAGATGTGGATTCAACTCCTGCCATGGATTGCACTTACATTGCACTCAAATCCAACACTTATTAACATTCTTAATCCATTTAAAGTTCTCTGTGTCTTTTAAAATTTTCATTCATTCATTCAACCTTTATTTATACAGGCTAGCCTCGTTGAGTCACGGGGACTCATTTACAAGAGGGACCTGTCTCACTCACACCAAACAACCATCCACTCTCACACTCACACCTAGGGTCAATTTAGAGTCACCAATCAGCCTAACAAGCATGTTTTTTGGTCTGTGGGAGGAAACCGGAGTACCCGGAGGAAACCCACGCATGCACGGGGAGAACATGCAAACTCCACCCAGAAAGGCCCCGGACCGGGATTTGAACCGGCAACCTTCTCGCTGAGAGGCAGCAGCTCTACCAGTTGTGCCACCGTGCTGCCCAAAATGTTTTAATGTCTCTAGTTTTCAGTATTATATAATTTCTGTTTATGTTCTCTTTCATTCCATTATGAGTGAATGTCACAGTTTGAAGAATTATTGAATAGGTTAGTTAGGCAATAACAACAGAGCTAATAATTGTACACATTCTCAGTCTTAAAAATGATTTAATAATCTCTTTTTACTGATAATACTGATAAACCTGTTGTTTGTTTAGGAACTTCCTGCAGTCTGTCCAGAAAGTCTCCACTGGAGGAGCGTTTTGCTGAGGAAGAGGCACAACATAATGTCACAGCTCCATGTCCATGAAGAAACAAATGGAGAGAGGGCTGCAGATACCAGGACATCCCACCAGCTGTTCTGTCTGAGGATCCTGCTGCTGGTGGTGGAACCAGGTTAGCCCATCAGTGGGAGCTCAGTAACATGACTGCAGCATCACATACTGGACAATATTATATGTATAATAATAATAATAATAATAATAATAATAATATATGTTGGTGAGTCCTCCATGATGGCTCTAATCTGCCCTGTGAAAAATTCATAGTAAATGTAACAAAAAGGAAAAAGTTCATAGCATTAAATTCAAACAGAAGTTCAAATTATTTCATCCTGAAATAACTCTGGCTAACTACTGTAGCTTTTTTATAACATGATGGAGTTAAACTCAAAGTAGTCTCCTCAGATAAAGTGTGTTACCATTATTTTTATATTAAAGTTTCTGTTAACTTATTATTTTTACATTTGATTGTTTCTGTTCAGTGCCCTGAGACAACTTCTGTTGTGACTTGGAGCTATACATTATAAATAAACTGAACTGAATTGACATGTCTTTTTTTAACCCCGTCTTTTTTAACCCCGCCTACAAAAAGAATCGAGAATCGAAAAGAATCGGAATCGAAACGAAGAATCGGAATCGGAACCGGAATCACTCAAATTCAAACGATGCCCAACCCTACCGGAGTGGTCTAGTTCTTTAGTGCTCCGTTAGTGCTGGTTTGTGCCGTTGAAACTAGCGTTTGTGCTGCTTTAGTTTATGATATATTAATAATTAAATATTTGACCGATGACGTCACCATCCCCCCATACACCTCCAAAACGCACGGAGTGGTCTTCGTCTCTCGTTTTAATTTATGGGAAATATAATTTTCTTTCAGGTCATTCTCGATTACTAAAATTGATGACGTCTGTGGTTTTTACTGAACATCACCACCACAAAGCAAGCAGTTATTAATTATGTTTTTATCATGCAAGTTAAATGGTTTTTAATGTGCTGCTGTAAAATGTATGTCTTCTCATATTGTTTGCACTGTATTCCTTAATAAAGATTTTAAATTTTGTTCGTCTCATTTAAGCGAGCTTTAAGTTCTATTGACATTAAATGTAACAATTTTTGAAAAGAGCATTGAAAATTAGGCAACTTTGTTGA
>JBBPBX010015605.1:0-14917 GCA_038048925.1 Garcialebias charrua | reverse complement strand
ATTATCCTAGTAAATGTTTATTTAAATGTTAATTGGAACATTTCTGCATTTTTAAGTCAGTCCAACAGCTGCACTGAATTGTCAACTGTTGTAATATTTTAATTTTATCTAGACAATACGGACCTTCTTGAGCTGAATTTGTGTTTTTCAAAGATCGTGGCCTTTGACCTTTCTTTAAGAAGGTTAATTAGGGAAAATAGTCATTTTGTTTGTAAAGATTAAGGGTTGCTGGCAACTGTCTTGGAAGAGAAAAATGCAGTTTAGGAGACATTCGTAAAATTTAGTTTGACACTTGAATCAGTCTAGTCGAGTCAGTCGTGTAAAAATATAGAACCACCACATTTCAAATCAACCTTTTGATTAGATCCACTTCAGGGGCGTCCCCCATTTTTGGATCTGTTAAACACACATTTCAAACAGGAGAAAAATAAATATTTGTTTATTAAATGATATATACAAAAGCAATGTGGTTTGTAGGCTTCTGATTTATCCTACTTTTTCTAAAACAGTACAATGTGTCAATTTTCATTCAATGTGGTTGTCTTAGATGATCCTTTAAACACATCAGGCTTATGATTGGCTGTTTGTTGTTTGTTTTGAATATAAAAATCTAAGAAGTTATTTTTGTATAACTAATGATCTAATCATTGTATGAGCTGTTTTCCTGTTTATGAGTTATCAATGGGGGTGTAACGATACACAAAATTCTCGAGACGAGACGAGACAAATTACAGAGTTCGCGAGAACGAGACGAGATTTTAATATTAGTTCAAGAAAACTTCAAAGATTGGTTTTATGCCGCAAAAAGGCTTTTATTCTGTTTTAACATGTATTACAAACTCAACTGATGTCTTCATTTTACTGATTGAATCTCCTTAGACCTTAGAACGTTCAACTTTGTTTAAAAAAATAGATATTCACGCAGGACTTTCCAAAAATTGAACATAAATATTAACTAATGCGTGCGCTAAATTTCCGCATCAGCACTGAATCTGCAGCCGTCACTCACCAGTGTTGCCAGATTGGGCGGTTCACCGCGATTTTCCTTCTGACTTTTGCGGGTAAAGAGTGCTTTGGGTGGGTGGGACTCTATCTGGCAACACCGGTCACACCGGTGTTTACACAAGTGTGTCTTTACATCCGGGGCAGCGTCGGCAGCGCCGGGACCCTCCATCAATGTAGAGGCGTCTGCGGCACCGGGACCCTCCATCAGTAGTTGGGGCGTCTTCTATAGCAACTTCATCCGGCGAAGCCATGCTGTCCGTGACGCTGACTTGCTAGGGGCTGCTAGCATTAGCGACTCGCGAGACAACGTTACCTCTCAACGAGAGATATCACGGGAGTTTAATATTACGAGATCTCGTACAACGAGATCTCGTTGCACCCCTAGTTATCAATATTGTTAATCATCAATCATGTATTTGTTTTAGAAAACAATAGCAAATTCAATCCATGTCAAATCTCAGGTACATGTTTCTTTTGTGAATGAGTCTTTGTGACTCATGAAACTAACCTGTAAAAAACAAAAGTATGAAGAAGTCAGCTTTATTCATCTTAATAAAACAATTTTCACCACAGAGTAATTGGAAAAAGAGGCAGGTAATCCAGCAAACCCACGTCAGTTCTAACCTACATGTGCTATGCTGTGTGTGGCACATGTCTTAAAAGTGAGTCTATGCGAGTGTTTATTATCAAAAGCAATCCGCAGTTTCAATCATGACATCAAGGTCATCGGATGACCACCACGTATCCGGCAACCAAAAGTCAGAGGCTCAAAATGCAAAACTCAGACGTTGTATGTTTCTATTTTATTTGCTAGCTTGGTGAAGGCTACTTAAGATAAGATAAGATGCCTTTATTAATCCCACAGTGGGGAAATTTACATTGCCACAGCAGCATAGAGGACAGAGCAGAACCAGTACAAAAAATGTTAAAAAATCTCTATATACACAAATAATACAAATTAGTACATAAAAACACAGAAACAGTATAAAACGAAATATAACTACTAAGAGCAGCGAGTGTTGTACAGTCTGACGGCGGCCGGAAGGAAAGACCTTCGGTATCTTTCCTTCACGCACTTAGGGTGCCGCAGCCGGGCACTAAAGGAGCTGCTCAGGGCTGTCAGAGAGTGGTGCATGGGGTGGGACGGGAACTCCAGCATGCGCTGAAGCTTGGTCCTCATTCTCCTGTCAGCCACCACCTCCACTGGGTCAACATGACACCCCAGGACAGAGCTGGATTTCCTGAGGATCTTGTTCAGTCTCTTCCTGTCAGCAGTGGAGATGCTGCTACCCCAACAGACCACTCCATAGAAGATGGCTGATGCCACCACAGCATCAAAGAAGGTCCTGAGAAGAGTCCCCTGCACACCGAAGGACCTGAGTCTCCTCAGTAGATGCAGTCTGCTCAGTCCTTTCTTATAGAGGGCAGCAGTGTGGTCAGTCCAGTCCAGCTTGTTGTTAAGATGAACACCCAGGTACTTGTAGGACCTCACAATCTCAATGTCCCTACCCTGAATGTTCACTGGCACAGCAGGAGACCGTTTGGACCTGCGAAAGTCCACCACAAGTTCTTTTGTTTTTCCTGTGTTGATCTGCAGACAGTTCCTCTGGCACCACTCCACAAAGTTCTTAGTCAGTTCTCTGTACTCCCCATCATCTCCATCTTTGATGAGGCCTACGATAGCAGAGTCATCTGAGAACTTCTGCAGGTGACAGCTGGCAGAGCTGTACTGGAAGTCAGCGGTGTAGAGGGTGAAGAGGAAGGGGGCAAGGACTGTTCCTTGTGGAGCCCCCACGCTGCAGACAACCATGTCTGACTGACAACCCTGGATCCTCACATACTGTGGTCGTTTTGTGAGGTAATCCAGGATCCAGGTGATGAGCTGATGGTCCAAACCTGTGTTCTCCAGCTTGTCTTTCAATATCACTGGTTGGATGGTATTGAAAGCACTAGAGAAATCAAAAAACATGATTCTCACTGTGCTCCCAGCAGTCTCCAGATGAGAAAGAGAGCTGTGAAGGAGGTAGATAATGGCATCCTCCACTCCAATGCCAGATTGGTAGGCAAACTGTAGTGGGTCCATAGATGGACTCACCAGGGGGCGGAGGTGGGAAAGAAGCAGCCTCTCCAAGGTCTTCATCAGGTGAGATGTCAATGCCACCGGCCTGTAGCTGTTGAGGTCTTTTGGATGTGGGGTCTTCGGGACTGGTACCACGCAAGATGTCTTCCACAGCTGTGGGACTTTCCCTAATCTCAAGCTGAGATTAAATATATACCCAGTCACATCACACAGCTCATCTGCACAGGTCCTGAGAAGTCTTGAGCTGATGCCATCTGGACCTGCAGCCTTCCTGGTCTTTATCCTCCTGAGCTCATTTCTCACCTGGGGTGCTGTAAATGTCAGGCTGGATTGGGGGGGCGGGGTGGTTGTGCTGGAATGTACGTCAGCAGGAGACATGTTTGGAGGTGAGTTCATATTGAGAGGAAGCGGGGTGAATGTGGGAGAGGTGAGAGGAAAGTGTGTCGGTCTTGTCGGACAGGAAGGCGTCAGCAGTGGTGCCTGTGTAGTGGGAGGAGCAGGAGAGTTATCAAACCTATTGAAAAATAGATTGAGTTCATTCACCCACTTCTGGTTCCCACAATCCTGGGAGACAGGCTTCTTATGGTCAGAGATAGCTTTAAGGCTATTCCAGACTCCTCTAGCATTATTCTGCTTTAGCTGGACCTCCATTTTATCTCTGTAGCGTTCCTTGCCCTCTCAGATTTTTCACAGCTGTCTCTGCACGGCTTTCATCTCCTCTTTGTTTCCTGACCTAAAAGCTCTCTTCTTCTCCTTCAAAAGAGCCTTTATACCAGGATTAATCCAGGGCTTGTTGTTGGAGAAACACTGAACAGTCTTTGTGGGTACAGTGTTCTCCACATAGAAATTAACATAATCCGTTATGAAGTGTGTGAGTCCATCAATATCTTCCCCATAAGGATCACACATTTCCTCCCACAAAGTTGTACTGAAACAGTCTTTCAAAGCCTCCTCAGTCTCTGCATTCAATTTCTTCACTGTGCGGGTGGCGGCTGGTTCCCTGTGTACAAATGGTTTGTACAAAGGCAAAAGATGAACCAGGTTATGATCAGATCTTCCAAGGGAAGGAAGAGGTATGAGTTGTATGCCTCCTTGGTATTGGCAAAAAACAGATCCAGTATTTTATTTTCTCTGGTGTGGCAGGTGATATACTGGGTGAATATAGACAGTGTTGATGATGGAGAAGAATGGTTAAAATCCCCAGAGATCAGAAGGAGGGCTTGTGGGTGCTAGGTCTGGACTCTGCTCACAGCTGAGTGTAGGACATCACAGGCAGTGTCAGCATTAGCAGATGGGGGAAGAATGCAGCTATCACGATAACATGCGAGAATTCCTGTGGTAGATAGTAAGGTCTCATGCTAATGGCTAACAGTTCAATGTCTTTACAGCAAATTTGCTCTTTAATAGTGATATGTCCAGAATTACACCAACTATTATTCACAAATATCGCCAGTCCTCCTCCTTTTCTCTTACCGCTCTCCGCTGTCCTGTCCGCCCGTATGAGATGAAAGCCCTCCAAAGACATGGTGTGATTTGTTTTGATCCTCTCTGTACTATACACTGTTGGCCATTTTTGTTAGTTTCTGCTGCTGTTTGTATCTATATTTTTATTTTTGTTTTCCTGTCTGCTGTGCTTGTCTGTTTCTATTGTACAGTACTTTGGTTGGCCTTGTTGCTGTTTTAAGTGCTCTATAAATAAATTGATATGGTATGGTATGTCAGATATTTTGTGATCTAACCTGTTTGTTGGTCGGGCACGTCCGCTGAGTGCCACGGCTGAATGAACGTCTATTTGTGCGATGGGTTGCTGGCAGTAGTCCATCTGAAGCTTAACTGAACTTTTTTAATTGTTTTAAACAGAAATTAAACATAAGTAAGTAAACTTACATGAAAAGAAAGAGAAAAAAGGGGTGATGTATATTTAACATATAAATATTATAAATTACAATACAGGGAACCCCCAACCTACGAACGAGTTTGGGACCTAAGAACCGTTCGCAGCTCGATCCGTTCGTAGGTAGGGGGTGAAAATTATATTAAAAAAAAAAAATTATTCATTCATTCATTCATTCAACCTTTATTTATCATGCTAACGGAGCGCGCGCACACATTTAAGCATGTACAGTAGTGTACTGTAATGTTAAACATTGCTATTCACATTTACAGAATAAATAAAAATATATTTTCTTACTTTGAGATGGTCAAAGCCGACATAGGTTGCCATGCGTTGATTGTTTTCGGGCCAAGCAGCGCGGGGGCCGGCAAGCCACCGCAGCTGCTCCAGACCTGTGTTAGCTAGCTGGCTAGCTTCTGCTAGCCAAGCCATGAGCTAGTGTTGGAGCGGCGGCGCGATCAATCTGCAGCTGCTGCTCCAGCCGCTGCTCCAGCCTGAGACGTCCACAGAGCTATTCCAGCTAGTAATTAATCCATATGATGCGATCCTGGTCACCAGTGTTCAAAAGGCCGGCTCCCGTGTTAGCTCCAGTGTTAGCTCTGGAGCTAGCCAGGCCGGAGGTGTAGCCAGGCCGGCCGGAGGTGTTCGCACGGCGGCCTGGCACGATCGGCGATAAATCCGCTGCTGCCTGAGACATCCACAAAGTTCACAGAGACGTTTCCAGCTAGTAATTAATCCATATGAAGCCATCCTGGTCACCAGTCTTCGTCCGGCTCTCGGCAGCTAACCTAAGATGGCGTCCGGTGTTCTACATTAATTTGTGACCGGAGACCCCAGTGACTGAACCTAAAATAGCGTCCGGTGTTCTACATTAATTTGTGACCGTGTAAACTGAAGACCTACTTCCTGTTGCCCAAGATTGCTCAAAAATTGCTCAAAAATGATCAGAAATGATCTTTTTTATCATAATTATTATTTATAAAGCCTTTAAAACAACCAGAGCTGCAACAAAGTGATGTACACATGAAATTAAGAACATTTAAACACAAAAAAAAAAAATTTTTTTTTTTTTTTTTTTTAATACAGTAATTTCATATTTTTATTAAATATGATATGTTCGTAGGTCCCGTGGTTCGCAGGTCGATGGGGTCGTAGGTCGGGGTTACCTGTACAACTAAAACAGAGAGTCACACAAAATCTGGGTATTTTATCTCAGTAAATTTTTCCATTTACTCCAGATCTTTTCAAAAATTTCAAGCTGCATTCTACCTGAAAAAGTAATTATTTCCATCTTATATAAACCATATATAATCTGATGCCAGTCATCCAGGGATGGAAATTTTATATTAAAACCATTTCTTTGTGATAGCCTTTCAGGGTGCTAAACTTAAAATTCCAAATAAATGTTTTGATTCTGAGTCTACATCCCCTGAGTGCAAAAATCCAAACGAAAACTCATCCCACTGAAAAGAAAATGCCGGTACATTTTCATGCCTAAGATTACTTCCATCTCTATGTGAACGTTTGTCCAAAAATCTCAAATCTGTGGACCTGACCAAAACAAATGAAAATGTTTTACTTACTGGACTCCACAGTTCCTCCAGCAACTGGAGGAACCTGAATAATGTTTACTTTGAGCAGAAGTATCTAATTAGGGTTTTCCAGCCAAAACATATCCATGTACAAGCCCAAAACCAGAAAAGTTGGCACGTTGTGGAAATCGCAAATAAAAACAGAATACAATGACTTGCAAATCTTTTTCAACCTATATTCAATTGAACACACTGCAAAGACCACATACTTAACGTTCGAACTGGTAAACTTTGTTATTTTTTGCAATTATTAGCTCATTTGGAATTTGATGCCTGCAACATGTTTCAAAAAAGCTGGCACAAGTGACAAAGAAGACAGAGAAATTTGAGGAATGCTCATCAAACACTTATTTGGAATATCCCACAGGTGAACATGCAAATTGGGAACAGGTGGGTGCCATGATTGGGTATAAAAGCAGCTTCCTTGACATGCTCAGTCATCCACATAGAAGGATGGGGCGAGGGTCACCACTCTGTGAACAAATGCGTGGGCAAATTGTCGAACAGTTCAAGAACAACTTTTCTCAACGAGCTATTGCAAGGAATTTAGGAATTTCACCATCTACGGTCCGTAATATCATCAAAAGGTTCAGAGAATCTGGAGAAATCACTACACGTAAGGGGCAAGGCCGAAAACCAACATTGAATGCCCGTGACCTTCGATCCCTCAGGCGGTACTGCATCAAAAACCGACATCAGTGTGTAAAAGATATCACCACATGGGCTCAGGAATACTTCAGAAAACCACTGTCAGTAACTACAGTTCGTCGCTACATCTGTAAGTGCAAGTTAAAGCTCTACTATGCAAAGCAAAAGCCATTCATCAACAAGATCCAGAAACGCCGCCGGCTTTGCTGGGCCCGAGCTCATCTGAGATGGACTGATGCAAAGTGGAAAAGTGTTCTGTGGTCTGATGAGTCCACATTTCAAATTGTCTTTGGAAACTGTGGACGTCGTGTCTTACGGACCAAAGAGGAAAAGAACCATCAGGACTGTTATAGGCGCAAAGTTCAAAAGCCAGCATCTGTGATGGTATGGGGGTGCATTAGTGCCCAAGGCATGGGTAACTTACACATCTGTGAAGGCACCATTAATGCTGAAAGGTACATACAGGTTTTGGAGCAACATATGCTGCCATCCAAGCGACGTCTTTTTCATGGACGCCCCAGCTTATTTCAGCAAGACAATGCCAAGCCACATTCTGCACGTGTTACAACAGCGTGGCTTCGTAGCAAAAGAGTGCGGGTCCTCCCCTGGCCTGCCTGCAGTCCAGACCTGTCCCCCATTGAAAATGTGTGGCGCATTATGAAACGTAAAATACGACAACGGAGACCCCGGACTGTTGAACAACTTAAGCTGTACATCAAGCAAGAATGGGGAAGAATTCCACCTGAAAAGCTTCAAAAATTGGTCTCCTCAGTTCCCAAACGTTTACTGAGTGTTGTTAAAAGGAAAGGCGATGTAACACAGTGGTAAATATGTCCCTGTGCCAACTTTTTTGCAATGTGTTGCTGCCATTGAATTCTAAGTTAATGGTTATTTGCAAAACAAAATAAAGTTTCTCCGTTCGAACATTAAATATATTGTCTTTGCATTCTATTCAGTTGAATATGGGTTGAAAAAGATTTGCAAGTCATTGTATTCTGTTTTTATTTGCGATTTGCACAACGTGCCAACTTTTCTGGTTTTGGGCTTGTACAAGGTATTTGAACTAGTGATTTTCCACTGGGTTACACATTGTTGAAACCAAATATAATTTGTGATTACATAATTTAATTCTCTCTCCCATTTTTGTTTAATGTAAGTTGTATTTAGATTTTTTTAACCTCTTGGATACCCTTACACAATCTTGAGATTAGTTTACATCCCGAATCTGATTGGTATACCTTAACAAAAATATTCAGCAATGGGATACAGGTAGTCCTCGACTTAGGACGTAGATCTATTCCTACGTAGCGTCGTAAACCGATTTTCGACGTAAGTCGAAATATACCTACAAACCGGATTCCAAAAAAGTTGGAAGAACATTTTAGAGGATCTTTTCCTTTTTTATGAATGACCGTTATAACAGCCTAGGCAAAGGAATCCGGAAAACCCCTCTATATTCTACCTTTCTCAAGAACATCCATCAAAAGTGGTACCAGAAGATCTTGAAACTCTATAAAACTCAGATGGGAAACCATCCTCCCCAGGGGAATTATTTCCCGGGAGTGATTTAAGAACCTCAAGTATCTCCGATCTATGAAAGGGTTTATCCAAATTATCCCTGCCCTCCTCTGATAGACGCGGCAATTCAATGGAGGATAAAAATGACTCGATTTCACCAGAATCCCCCTGAGATTGAGATGTATAAAGGTCTGAATAGTACCTTTTAAAGGACTCATTAATTTCTCCAGGATTATATGTTATAACATTTTGGGGGTTTTCAATAGCGTTAATTGTTCGTTTGTTTTCCTCAGTTTTAAGTTGCCATGCCAATACTTTCTGAGCCTTTTCTCCAAATTCATAAAATTGTTGCTTACACCTGATTATTGCTCTCTCTGCTTGATATGTATTCCTATTGTTGTATTTTAGTTTCAGATTCACCAGTTCTCTGTACCTGTCTTTTGTTGGGGCAATTTGATAGGTTTTCTCAAGGTCAGAAATTTGTCTTTCCAAAGTGTTAAGCTCAGAGTTATATTTATTCTTTACTCCCTTAGTATATGATATAATTTGGCCCCTCAGATAAGCTTTTAAAATGTCCCAAAAAATAAATATATTTGGAGCAGATGACCTATTTGTTAAAATAAAAAAATTATTTGTTCCCTAATGAAAGTACAGAATTCAGGTTGTTTTAAGAGGGTGAGATTAAGTCTCCACCTGTACCTTTCTTCTACTTTATCAGGCACATACACCGACATCACCAACGGCGAGTGATCACCAAGTAATCTTGGAAGATATTCACTATCCATCACTCGATGAAATATCCGACTGGAGATCAAGAAGTTATCTATTCTAGTATGGCTATTATGTGGGTGTGAATAAAATGAATGATCTCTAACCTGTGGATGCATCCGTCTCCAAACATCTGTCAATTTTAAATCTTCCATAAATGAAGATGTTATTTTAGCTGATTTAGTGAGGGGACAAGGTCTATCAGAAGATCTGTCAAGCACCGTATCTAAACAGAAGTTAAAGTCCCCTCCTACCACAAGAAACCCCGGCGCTTGTGAGACCTGGAGAAAAACATCCTGCATGAATAAACTATCATCATAATTAGGGGCGTATATGTTCTTAAATGTCAAGAATTCTGAATACATTGCTGTTCCTCTTGACTTGGAGCTAAATGAAGAGAAAAAAACTTGACCCACCCAATCTCTTTTAAGCTTTTTATGCTCCTTGTCAGACAAATGCGTTTCTTGTAAGTAAACAATATCTGGTTTTAATTTATTCAGATAAGTATAGACTTTTTCTTTCATAGGGCTATTCAATCCTTTAACATTAAATGTTACAAATTTCAATGGACTTACAGACATTGGCTATGATAAAAAATCACCCAGCTGAATCTCTCTTTCTCTAAATGACCGAACCAAGCCAAAGTGAGCAAATCCTACCCCATCCCGTCTCTCAGAATTTAATAAGGAAGGCAGGGGGTGAGGGCAGGAACACAAGAAGACACAAAATAAAAGGACAATACATTTAACATTCAACACTCTTCTCGATTGCCACCTCAACATCCTGGCAACCAAACCTAAACCTAACCTAATGACTCAAAGATGCTCACCTCTCCTTCTTTCTAAACTAACCTATAACCCTAACCTGTGAGCTCTCATAACAAAAAATAAAAACAAACGCTGTCGTATTTCCCTTGGAATATACATCTTAACCGTCAGAGAGGCATCCATGGCTCCCCAGATGTATGGGCAATTATACATTATAATAAAATAAAAGACTGGCAAACCAATAAATTTTAAGCAATATTCTAAACTTTCAAAAGAGTAAAGCATAATTAAAGAATATGTCTTAAGTACTGGTATTCACTATACCCCTAGTACTAAAATAAAATAAAAATAGAAAAGACCAGTAGTCCATAATAATAAATCATATAATTAGAGGGAACAAGTTAGATCACTGTATCACCACTTATCCAGGAGCCATCAGGGGTCCAGTTCACTGATTCTGGAGTAAACATGCAGTCACTGATTCTGGAGTAAACATGATGCAGTCATTGATTCTGGTGTAAACATACAGTCACTGATTCTGGAGTAAACATACAGTCACACACATGAACCCTTCGTTCTGCTCCGGATTCTGACTCGTTGAAAGTAATCAGTGATCACTGGTCGCTGACATCTGCTGCTCCCGTTGATCCAGGCTGTTGATAAATTTAAAGGCTTCATCTGCTGAGTCGAAAAAGCGAGGTCCTCCGACTTCTGGTTGGACCTTCAGGCGTGCAGGATAGATGAGGTAGCAGGGGATGTTTTTTGCTTTGATTGCTAGCAGTGCGGGGATAAGCTTTTTTCGGCGTCTGGCTAGTTCTGGACTCATATCAGGGAAAAAGTTAATTTTCATCTTGTTGAATGTGATATTTCCTCTCTTTCTAGCCAAAGCCAAAATCTTCTCTCTATCCTGAAATCTCAGAATCAGGACGGGTCTCAGGGTGGTACGAGATGGCTCACCCGGTCTAGGCCCCATAGCTATGGTTCTATGTGCTCGTTCAATCTCCACCTCCATCCGCTGAGCCGCTACGTCCGGGCCGCCTGCCCCCAACACCTCCGGTATCCAGGTTGTGAAAAATTTCACAGAGTCGGTCTCTTCAGTGCCTTCTTTTAATCCCAACACTCGAATATTATTTCTCCTGCTATAATTTTCAAGCTGGTTGATTTTATTTTTAAGGTACTCGTTGTCACCTTTCAGCTCCGTTATAGTGTCCTCAGTTTCACCAATTTGGTTCTAAGCTTCTGCTACCCTCGTTAGCACTTTGTTCAATGTAACTTTCACTTCGTTGATGGAAGTCTGGAGCTGTACTGAACTCAGGTCAATTTTCTTTGAAAGACTCTTGTTTAACTCACATATTTCCTTAAGTACACTTGGAAGTCCTTCCCCGAATTGGATATCTCCCTCTTTGTCCGTAGTTAAACTCTTGTCCCGAGCCTCCATGTCTGTCTCACTTCGGCTAAAGTTAGCCTTAGCCGCCCCTTCTTTGCTAACAACAGTTTTTTCGTCCTTCTTATCTTTCTTTCGGTCTTTGTTTCGAAGCCGTGAATCCATTCCACACTCCTCCACTATTAGACTTTGTTTGCCCAGTCCACAAATTAGTTTAGCGTTGTTTTTATATCATATTAGCGGGTAAGCTAGAGAGCACAGGACTGACACATCTGCTCGGCTACCGCTGCATCACAATATAATTTTTGAGCCATATCGCCCACCCCTAGTGTTAATGTATATGCAGACAGAAGATGGTAGGGGTGTAACGGTACACATGGGTGTACCGAACCGTTTCGCTACGGCACGTTCGGTTCGGTCCACCTGCATACTGTTTGTTATTTTTTCACTCATTAAATGTTATTAACGGGAGAATATTCGCCGCGGAACTAAAATTCCTAGGAGTGTTTCAGCATGGAGCTATTATCTTGTAGCATGCGTAGCATTTAGCAGCCTAGCATCTTGTTACGGTCTCCTGTTTGGGAACGTTATGGCTTTCTTGTTAAAAGACGTGAACAAATATAGTATAGCCGTGAATTCCTGCTTGATGTCAGAAAAACCGCTCATTTGGGAATAAACAGCGAACTCCAGGAGAAGCTACATGAGCTCGAGGAGAAGCTACGTGAGCTTCGTGACTGCGACCTGCTCTGGAAGCCAGCCATGAGCTTCCCTTCATCGCGCCCGCCGTGGAAGCGCCACAAGCGGCTTGACAGAAAGAGGAAGCCAGCCCCGAGCCTCCCTTCACCGCGCCCGCAGTGGAAACGCCACAAACGGCGTGACAGGAAACAGAAGCGAGGCAAACGTGGAGGTATCAGAGCTAGGCTAGCAGCTAGCCCACACAGGCCAGCTATTCCATCCATGGTTTTGGCTAACGTGCGCTCCTTGGACAACAAATTGGATTATATACGCCTGCTACGAACGACACAAAAGACTGTGAGAGACTGTTGTGTGTTTGTATTCACGGAAACGTGGCTTAACAACAACGTTCCGGACCATGCTATTCAGCTGGAGCAGCTAACATGCTACAGAGCGGACCGAACCCTCGAGGGAGGTAAGACACGCGGAGGGGGGCTCTGTGTTTACATCAACAACGCATGGTGTCGTGATGCTGCTGTGGTCTACAAACACTGCTCACCTTTTGTGGAGTTTATGACTATTAAATGCAGACCGTTCTATTTACCGAGGGAGTTTACAGCTGTTATGATTGTTGCTGTATATATTCCTCCAAGCTCCAACAGCAAAGTTAGAGGTGAGGCACTAAATGAACTATATGTGCACATCAGTGAGCAACAAACAGCCCATCCTGATGCTTTTCTCATCACGGCTGGTGATTTCAACAAAGCAGATTTAAAGAGTGTATTTCCAAAAACATACAGAAACATAAACTTTGCAACAAGAGGAAACAACACACTGGACCAAGTTTACACCACCATGAAAAATTCCTACAGAGCCATCCCCCTCCCCCACATTGGTGCTTCTGACCATATATGTGTCATGCTAAAGCCTGCATACAGGCCGCTGGTGAAAGTCACAAAACCAGTCCGCAAGCAGATACGAGTGTGGCCAGAGGGGTCTTCAGAGGCACTCCAGGACTGTTTTGACACCACAGATTGGGGTATGTTCAAAGAAGCTGCTACCACAAACAACACCACATGTCTCCAGGAGTACTCAGACACTGTATGTTCATACATCACCAAGTGCATTGATGATGTAACCAACCTTAAAACCATCACTGTTCGGGCTAATCAGAAGCCATGGCTGACAGCTGAGGTTTACAGACTCCTGAAAGCCAGGAATGCTGCCTTCAAAGCGGGAGATCAGGTGGGCCTGAGGGCAGCCAGAAAGAACCTGGACTGGGGCATCAGAGAGGCCAAGATGCAGTATTCCAGGAAAATAGCTCACCGTTTCAAGGACAGCAAGGATACACGCAGTCTGTGGCAGGGAATACAGACCATCACAAACTACAAACCATCCCCCCAGACCTGTGACAGCTCAGCCTCTGCGCTGAATGAACTGAATGAGTTCTTTGCTCGGTTCGAGGCAAGTAACAGCACACCTGCACATAAACTCCCCCCCTCTCCTGATGGCCAGGTGCTGACGCTGTCCTCAGACAGCGTAAGGCGATCATTCATCAAGATTAACGCCCGGAAGGCCTCTGGTCCTGACAACATACCTGGTCGTGTGCTGAAGGACTGTGCAGGGGAACTCGCAGCGGTCTTCACGGACATCTTTAACATCTCACTGAGCCAGGCCATCGTCCCCACCTGTTTCAAAGCCACCACCATCATCCCTGTCCCAAAGAAGGCAACGCCCGCATGCCTCAATGACTATCGCCCAGTAGCACTCACCCCCATCCTGATGAAGTGCTTTGAACGGCTAGTCATGAAAAGCATCACATCTGTCCTCCCTGCCTCCCTGGATCCCTTCCAATTTGCATACCGACCTAATCGCTCAACCGACGATGCCATCTCCTCTGCCCTCCACACAGCTCTCACACATCTGGACACGAAGGACTCTTATGTTAGAATGCTGTTCATCGACTTCAGCTCGGCATTCAACACCATCATCCCCCAACAGCTCATCCTTAAACTGGACAGTCTGGGGCTGAACACCTCAATGTGTAACTGGCTGCTAGACTTCCTGACCGGGAGACCACAGACAGTGCGGGTCGGGAGTAACACATCTAGCACCATCACATTGAACACAGGGGCCCCACAAGGATGTGTGCTGAGCCCCCTTCTATTCACCCTGCTAACACACGACTGCACACCATCATACAGCTCCAACCACTTCATCAAGTTTGCGGACGACACAACAGTGGTGGGTCTCATCAGCAACAACGATGAGACGGACTACAGGAACGAGGTGAGCCGCCTGGCCTTGTGGTGCGGACACAACAATCTCACTCTCAACGTGGAGAAGACAAAGGAGATTGTTGTGGACTTCAGGAAGAGGGATGCCCAACATGCCCCTCTGACCATCAACAGCACCGCAGTGGAGAGAGTAGACAGCACCAAGTTCCTGGGAGTGCATGTCTCAGAGGACCTGTCCTGGAGCAGGAACACTGCATCACTGGCCAAGAAGGCTCACCAGCGTCTCTACTTTCTCCGCAAGCTGAAAAGGGCTGGAGCTTCAACCCCCATCATGTGCACCTTCTACAGA
>JBBPBX010015604.1:17483-49230 GCA_038048925.1 Garcialebias charrua | reverse complement strand
CACAGAGAAACAGAGCTTTCCTCGGAGAGTCCAACCACAGTTGACCCAGTTCTGGTTCTGAACACGGAGGATGATCCCCCACAGTGACTCTGGCTTCAGCTTCTGAAACAATAAAAACAACAGCTATCTTTTTTTTATCATGCAGGATAGAACCTGATGGACATGTCAGGACTTCTGGTTCTATGTTCCTGTGAAATCCTGATCAGTTCTCACGTGAACAAGAGAAGCTCCATAAAAACCAGAACCAGTTCAGTTTTGACCACTTTGTAAAGTTTCTGTTCCAACAGAACTTGAAGACACTTAGAAAACGTGGAAAGACAGAGCTCCTCAGAACTTCTTTGGTCCTCAGACTGAACTGAGTTTTAGTCTGATAATTGTCATCACTCGTTGACCAACTGTACCAACCAGAAATCCTCCGGTTTTATCAGTTTCAGCCTGAACAACCAAATTATTTTAAATAAAAAGAAGTTGATGGAAAAAAAAAAAAACATGGAATATTTTGTCTTCAAATGATCAGACATGAAGAAGGTCAAAGAAAATAAAAACACTGGTCCAGAGCTTCTCTGGTCTGTGGTTTCTGGAGTTCTCCTCTGATACAGTATGTGGTTTCTGGAGTTCTCCTCTGATACAGTATGTGGTTTCTGGAGATCTCCTCTGGTCTGTGGTTTCTGGAGATCTCCTCTGATATAGTATGTGGTTTCTGGAGATCTCCTCTGGTCTGTGGTTTCTGGAGACTTCCTCTGATACAGTATGTGGTTTCTGGAGATCTCCTCTGATATAGTATGTGGTTTCTGGAGATCTCCTCTGGTCTGTGGTTTCTGGAGATCTCCTCTGATACAGTATGTGGTTTCTGGAGATCTCCTCTGATACAGTATGTGGTTTCTGGAGATCTCCTCTGGTCTGTGGTTTCTGGAGATCTCCTCTGATACAGTATGTGGTTTCTGGAGATCTCCTCTGATACAGTATGTGGTTTCTGGAGATCTCCTCTGGTCTGTGGTTTCTGGAGATCTCCTCTGGTCTGTGGTTTCTGGAGATCTCCTCTGGTCTGTGGTTTCTGGAGATCTCCTCTGGTCTGTGGTTTCTGGAGATCTCCTCTGATACAGTATGTGGTTTCTGGAGATCTCCTCTGGTCTGTGGTTTCTGGAGATCTCCTCTGATACAGTATGTGGTTTCTGGAGATCTCCTCTGATACAGTATGTGGTTTCTGGAGATCTCCTCTGGTCTGTGGTTTCTGGAGATCTCCTCTGATACAGTATGTGGTTTCTGGAGATCTCCTCTGGTCTGTGGTTTCTGGAGATCTCCTCTGATACAGTATGTGGTTTCTGGAGATCTCCTCTGGTCTGTGGTTTCTGGAGATCTCCTCTGATACAGTATGTGGTTTCTGGAGATCTCCTCTGGTCTGTGGTTTCTGGAGATCTCCTCTGATACTGTGGTTTCTGGAGATCTCCTCTGGTCTGTGGTTTCTGGAGATCTCCTCTGATCATGTGGTTTCTGGAGATCTCCTCTGGTCTGTGGTTTCTGGAGATCTCCTCTAATATGTGGTTTCTGGAGATCTCCTCTGGTCTGTGGTTTCTGGAGATCTCCTCTGATCTGTGGTTTCTGGAGATCTCCTCTGGTCTGTGGTTTCTGGAGATCTCCTCTGATCTGTGGTTTCTGGAGATCTCCTCTGATCTGTGGTTTCTGGAGATCTCCTCTGGTCTGTGGTTTCTGGAGATCTCCTCTGATCTGTGGTTTCTGGAGATCTCCTCTGGTCTGTGGTTTCTGGAGATCTCCTCTGATCTGTGGTTTCTGGAGATCTCCTCTGGTCTGTGGTTTCTGGAGATCTCCTCTGGTCTGTGGTTTCTGGAGATCTCCTCTGGTCTGTGGTTTCTGGAGATCTCCTCTGATCTGTGGTTTCTGGAGATCTCCTCTGGTCTGTGGTTTCTGGAGATCTCCTCTGATCTGTGGTTTCTGGAGATCTCCTCTGGTCTGTGGTTTCTGGAGATCTCCTCTGATCTGTGGTTTCTGGAGATCTCCTCTGGTCTGTGGTTTCTGGAGATCTCCTCTGATCTGTGGTTTCTGGAGATCTCCTCTGGTCTGTGGTTTCTGGAGATCTCCTCTGATCTGTGGTTTCTGGAGATCTCCTCTGGTCTGTGGTTTCTGGAGATCTCCTCTGATCTGTGGTTTCTGGAGATCTCCTCTGGTCTGTGGTTTCTGGAGATCTCCTCTTCTCTGTGGTTTCTGGAGATCTCCTCTGGTCTGTGGTTTCTGGAGATCTCCTCTGGTCTGTGGTTTCTGGAGATCTCCTCTGGTCTGTGGTTTCTGGAGATCTCCTCTGATCTGTGGTTTCTGGAGATCTCCTCTGGTCTGTGGTTTCTGGAGATCTCCTCTGGTCTGTGGTTTCTGGAGATCTCCTCTGGTCTGTGGTTTCTGGAGATCTCCTCTGATCTGTGGTTTCTGGAGATCTCCTCTGGTCTGTGGTTTCTGGAGATCTCCTCTGATCTGTGGTTTCTGGAGATCTCCTCTGATCTGTGGTTTCTGGAGATCTCCTCTGGTCTGTGGTTTCTGGAGATCTCCTCTGGTCTGTGGTTTCTGGAGATCTCCTCTGGTCTGTGGTTTCTGGAGATCTCCTCTGATCTGTGGTTTCTGGAGATCTCCTCTGGTCTGTGGTTTCTGGAGATCTCCTCTGGTCTGTGGTTTCTGGAGATCTCCTCTGGTCTGTGGTTTCTGGAGATCTCCTCTGATCTGTGGTTTCTGGAGATCTCCTCTGGTCTGTGGTTTCTGGAGATCTCCTCTGGTCTGTGGTTTCTGGAGATCTCCTCTGATCTGTGGTTTCTGGAGATCTCCTCTGATCTGTGGTTTCTGGAGATCTCCTCTGGTCTGTGGTTTCTGGAGATCTCCTCTGATCTGTGGTTTCTGGAGATCTCCTCTGATCTGTGGTTTCTGGAGATCTCCTCTGGTCTGTGGTTTCTGGAGATCTCCTCTGATCTGTGGTTTCTGGAGATCTCCTCTGGTCTGTGGTTTCTGGAGATCTCCTCTGGTCTGTGGTTTCTGGAGATCTCCTCTGATCTGTGGTTTCTGGAGATCTCCTCTGGTCTGTGGTTTCTGGAGATCTCCTCTGATCTGTGGTTTCTGGAGATCTCCTCTGGTCTGTGGTTTCTGGAGATCTCCTCTGATCTGTGGTTTCTGGAGATCTCCTCTGGTCTGTGGTTTCTGGAGATCTCCTCTGGTCTGTGGTTTCTGGAGATCTCCTCTGGTCTGTGGTTTCTGGAGATCTCCTCTGGTCTGTGGTTTCTGGAGATCTCCTCTGATCTGTGGTTTCTGGAGATCTCCTCTGGTCTGTGGTTTCTGGAGATCTCCTCTGGTCTGTGGTTTCTGGAGATCTCCTCTGGTCTGTGGTTTCTGGAGATCTCCTCTGATCTGTGGTTTCTGGAGATCTCCTCTGGTCTGTGGTTTCTGGAGATCTCCTCTGGTCTGTGGTTTCTGGAGATCTCCTCTGGTCTGTGGTTTCTGGAGATCTCCTCTGATCTGTGGTTTCTGGAGATCTCCTCTGGTCTGTGGTTTCTGGAGATCTCCTCTGGTCTGTGGTTTCTGGAGATCTCCTCTGGTCTGTGGTTTCTGGAGATCTCCTCTGATCTGTGGTTTCTGGAGATCTCCTCTGGTCTGTGGTTTCTGGAGATCTCCTCTGGTCTGTGGTTTCTGGAGATCTCCTCTGGTCTGTGGTTTCTGGAGATCTCCTCTGGTCTGTGGTTTCTGGAGATCTCCTCTGGTCTGTGGTTTCTGGAGATCTCCTCTGGTCTGTGGTTTCTGGAGATCTCCTCTGGTCTGTGGTTTCTGGAGATCTCCTCTGATCTGTGGTTTCTGGAGGTCTCCTCTGGTCTGTGGTTTCTGGAGATCTCCTCTGGTCTGTGGTTTCTGGAGGTCTCCTCTGGTCTGTGGTTCTGGAGATCTCCTCTGGTCTGTGGTTTCTGGAGATCTCCTCTGATCTGTGGTTTCTGGAGATCTCCTCTGGTCTGTGGTTTCTGGAGATCTCCTCTGGTCTGTGGTTTCTGGAGATCTCCTCTGGTCTGTGGTTTCTGGAGATCTCCTCTGGTCTGTGGTTTCTGAAGATCTCCTCTGATATGTGGTTTCTGGAGATCTCCTCTGGTCTGTGGTTTCTGAAGATCTCCTCTGGTCTGTGGTTTCTGGAGATCTCCTCTGGTCTGTGGTTTCTGGAGACTGGGTGTGGTTAATGAGACGCTCTGAGAGGATGAAAGTCTTTAAAGGATCAGAAATCTCACGTCTTCGTCAGAGACCTGGGTTCAGGTTCTGGCTCATGCGGTGTGGATTCATAAATCAAACAGAGTCTGAACGGATCAGTGTAGAAACTTCAATCAGAATTTTATTCACTTGGTCATCATTAACGACTTAGTCACAGTCAGGGGGTGAGGCGGATCACTCAGAACAACAACAAATAAACAACAAACAAACAAGAAGAGTAAATAAAACATAAAGCAAGAAGAAATAAAGGAAAGAAGGAAAAGATTAAAGGACTCCTTTAATCTCCCAGAGGTCCTGGCTGCGCCGCGGTAATTCACCTGTACAAGTCCTCACCTGTCTGACATCACTGCGTTGCCATGGAGACACACTTCAAACAAAACTCAGGGCCGCAACTGCAGTCGGACTCTGATCCAGTTTGACCTGAACCAGAACTCTGAACCAGAACCAGAACTTCTTTAGTTTGTAGCAGGTCGCTCTTGTAAATGAGTAAATGGAGTCCACGAGATTTTACCTTTCATTTTATCCTACTTGTATTCTTGTATCTGATGAAACTGTCTTGTATTGTTCTTTTAAAATGAATGAATAAACATCAATCAATCAATCAATCAATCAAAACCTGACTAAATAAAGGTTGAATGAATACCACAACCAGGAGCCTGGACAGGACGGGTCTGGTCCTACCAAAACTAGTGTTTGGTACCAGTAGAACCACTGGTTCTGATCCAGCTAGTGAATTGTTTCCACAGAGACTGTGAAGTCTGCCAGTCTCCATCCTGACAGTCTGCAGCTCAGGTGACTGAACCACTGGTACTGTCAGGTACCACCCCAGGACCCAGGTTATGTTCTGAGTTCACATCCTGGTTTCAGCGAATCAACTTAAAGTCATGTTTTATTGTGAAAGAGAATATTTCAAAATAAAACTGGAATGATTATGGATTATTTTATTTTATTATTTTTTTTTTAAATTCCTTATTCATTTCAAATTTAAAAGAACATTAAAAAAAACCATTTACAATTCCACGTAAATAAAAAATCAAACATTACATGAAATGAAACGAAGCAGAAGAAGATAAAATCTTATTATGTCTGGCCCTTTTTTAACAACATTAATTCAAACAATCAATTCAAACAACAATGATCCAAACAAAAAAATTACACAATAAATAACTCATCATACTTTACCATTCATAAATTTTGAAACAAACCAATTTTTTATTTTTTCCAGAAACCTAATTTTATTCATTTTTTTAAACAAAGTAATTGTTTTTGCAACTTTGATATCATTTTCTAAACCATTCCATAGACCTATTCCATAAATTATAGACCTACTCTTTAAACTAGTTCTATGTTGTGGCATAACAAAAATATCTGTACCCTTAAGATTGTAAGTGCTCTGTCTTTTTACAAAAAGTGTTTGGATATTTGAGGGTAATGTGAAGTTCTGCGCTTTGTATAATATTAAGAGTATATTGTAGTCAACCCGATAATAAAATTTCAGTAATTTTAATTTGCAAAACAAAACAGTTGATGGATGGTAATAATGCTTTCAAGTGATAATCCTTATAGCTCTTTTCTGTAAAATAAAAATTTTGCACTCTGTACTCCAAACCTCAACGCAATAAATTAAATGAGCATGCATCAGAATAAAACTGGAATGAGTTTAAAATGTAAAGCAGAAATAGGATTCAGCTACGGGTTCTGGTTCATCTTCAGGTTCTGGTTCAGCTACAGGTTCTGGTTCATCTTCAGGTTCTGGTTCAGCTACAGGTTCTGGTTGAACTGGTTTGTTCTCTCACCGTATGGGTAGATTGGTTCCTGGAGGTCCGGTTGAAGGGGGGTGGACTTCAGAACCCATGGAACAGACAGCTCTGCCAGACCGGGTTCAGAGTCGGGACACAGTCTGGGTGCGGCGTCTGAGCCCGGCAGCAGAACCAGCTGTCGTAGCAGACCCTGAACACAGAGAAACCAGTGTGAACCCACAGCAGAGCTGGGATGGTTCTGATTCTGGTTCTGATCAAAAACTCACAGAGAAGCGGCCCCTCCACCGGCCCCTGCTGCCGATGAAGAACCTGGACCCTCTGGCGCTCAAAGTGCTGGGGAAGGACCAGACCTGTTTACTGGGAGACAGGAAAACAGGCAGATTTAGAACCATCAAGTACTGGTCCAAACAGGTAGTGGAGGGGAGTGGGGGTTGTTTGGAGGGGGGCAGGATCCTCTCCCATAAAATGTTTAATAAAGTAGAAGCCATTTCCTGCATTCTGATGTATTTTAACAGGTTGCTACGTTTACCTACATACACTTGATTCAATAACTGTTTTAGAGAGCAACAGGAAGTAGCCTGACCAACAGTGTGAACAGAGCACGCTCCGCTTCTCTCAAGCTTCCTAACACCCTCTGGTATTGCTATAAGTGTAGTCCCTGATGTTTTAAAACATGCAGCAGTAAACCCATTAATTAAAAAAAGTGGACTTGACCCTTTAAGTTGTTCAAACCTCAGACCAATCTCAAAACTTCTCTTTCTTTCAAAAATCTTGGAGAAAATAGTTTTTATTCAATTAAATGAGTTTTTGAATGAAAATTTAATTTTTGAGATTTTTTCAATCTACTTTTAAGCTGTTACACAGCACAGAAACAGCCTTAGTGAGGGATTGTAACATTCTTTTAGCAAATGCTTGTACTCCTGGACCTTACAGCTGCTTTTCATACTGTTGACCAGAGTATCCTTGTATCAATGTTAGAAAACTGGGTTGGGATTGTGGGTGCAGCACTGGAATGGTTCCGTTCTTATCAGAGTGACAGGAGTTTTTGTGTTCATTTTGGTAATAGTCTATCTGCTTCAGTGCCTCTTTTCTGTGGGGTTCCGCAGGGCTAGATTCTTGGACCCCTTCTGTTTTCATTGCATCTGCTCCCCTTGGGGTCTATCCCGAGGAAACATGGTCTTTCTTTTCACTATGCTCATGAGTGTCAGATTTATCTGCCCTTAAAACCAAATAGCTCTTGCTCCATTTACCCTCTGTTAAAATGTCTTGATGACATCAAGGCACATATGGCTTCAATTTTTTTAAAGAGTTTTAATGATCAGAAAACTGAAGTCATTGTGTTTGGCCCTAGCTCTGCTGCTGTTTCTGTTCCTGTAAACCTGGACTCTCTTGGGCCATATCTTGAACAGTCTGTTACAAATTGTGTGATGGTTTTAGACTCTGACTTTAAGTGTAATAAACAAATTAAATCTGTTCTGCAGAAAAACTTCTTCCAGTTAAGGCAGATAGCTGTTGACCAGATCTGACCTTCAAAAAAATAGTCCATGCATTCATTAGAGCCAGACTTCATTACTGTAACGCAGTCTATGTTGGGGTCAGTCCGGTCTCCATTTCACATCTCCAGCTTGTCCAAAATGCTGCAGCACAGCTCTTAACAGGAACTTGTTGGTTTGATCATATTTCACTAGTTTTGTCCTCCCTTCACTGGCTCCCAGAACATATCAGAATTGATTTTAAAATTATCCTGCTGACTTTAAGTGCATGGCTTTGTACCCTCAAACCTCTCTGACCGTATGTTCCTTCTCAGGCACTGAGCTCATCTGACCAGCTGCTTTTGGTTGTACCAAAAACCAGGCTGGAGCTCAGATGAGATCAGACTTTATCAGCTCCTAGGCCCTAAACTTTGGAACAATCTGCGCCCCAACATTAGACAGGCCACTTCACTTCCTGTTTGAAAATCTCTCTTAAAAACACATCTGTTTTCACTGGCATTTAACACAGTGTGATTTGATTTAGTATTTCATTGTTTTTGTGTTTTTAGGTTTTACTTTTGATGCTTTAAATACATTGTTATTATTCCTTCTTTAATTACCGGTACTACAAATTATTACTTGTTAACTACTACCGGTACTACTATACATCTTATTAAGGTGTGAAGAGATCTTTTTTATAATACCACTATCTATCCTTATGGTTCTTATCGTTTTTATATCTAAAAGTATTTTGATAAAGAATAAGGGGCTACACTATGATAGCAGCAGCAACGTGCACTCCGCCCATCTTTCGGACGACTGTACGAACATAAATTCACTGTATCCTGGTACAGTGATAATAAAGCTTGTTCTGATACCGATACTGTACATTCATTTCATTGTGAAGCACTTTGGTAACAGCTGCTTTTTAAAATGTGATTTATCAATAAATTTGACTTGACTTAATAAACAAGTCTAAAACAGTCTAAATCAACCCAGTTTCAACCTGCCTAATCTGGTTTTAACTGGTTTGATTCAGTCAATAAAAAAAATAAAAAAATCAGAATTATCTGGTTTGAACTAGCCAAAACCAGTTTAACCAAACCTGTCCGAAAATTGGTTCAAACCATTGTAAACAGGTTTGATCTAGTTTTAAACCTTTTTTTTTATTGTTTGAACTGGTATAAACCAGTATCAGTCTCAGTCAGTCTGATCTGGTTTGAACCAGTCTGATCCAGTCCAGGACTCACCGTTCCAGAGGCAGTCCACAGTCGACGGTCAGCGTAGCGTACTGTCCAGTGACAGCCAACACCACGGTGTGCCAGCGATTATTGTCCAATCTGACATCTTTAAAACTGATTTGTCTCCGCCCACCAACACCAGGGGGCGTGGTCACGAGATGGATTTGGTTCTGAGAGATGCGTAAGCCAAGTAAGAGCAGATCAGACTTCTCCTTCACCACAGAAAAGATGTACTCGTTGGTCTAACAGGAGAGAGAAAACAAACCGGTTAGACAGTACTGGACCAGACTGAACCGGGTTCTGATTGGTTCTGCAGGTTCACCTTCAATCTCAGTTTCTGGATCTTCAGCGTAGCGACCAACGAGAATTCAGCAGGGAAGTCATCACAGTTGGTGAAGATTTGAGAGGCGGAAAAACTCAGAGCTGTTGGTGGGGCGCCTGTCAGTCTGAGACCTCTGGATCCTCTAGACTGGACCATCTGCACCTGCTCAGACACAACACGGATCATCAGAACAACCTGATGGGCTTCACATCTGTTTCCCATCTGTCTGTGTCCTACCTGAGTGGGTGGGGCTTGACCTGGGCGTGGCAGGGCTCTGGTCAGAAGGTCGAGAGGCAGCAGGTCTGAAGAGAAAACAGAACATCAGAACATCCTGAAGTTTATCTCCAGTATACGGAAGGTTATTGCTGTCATCCATGAAATAATATTTTTTGAGCTTATGTAGTAAAAACGTTATACGTATGTGGTAATAACGTGATGTTATGTAGTAAAAACGTGATATTATGTAGTAATAACGTGATACGTATGTAGTAATAACGTGATACGTATGTAGTAATAACGTGATATTTTGTAGTAATAACGTGATACGTATGTAGTAATAACGTGATGTTATGTAGTAAAAACGTGATATTATGTAGTAATAACGTGATACGTATGTAGTAATAACGTGATACGTATGTAGTAATAACGTGATATTATGTAGTAAAAACGTGATACGTATGTAGTAATAACGTGATGTTATGTAGTAAAAACGTGATATTATGTAGTAATAACGTGATACGTATGTAGTAATAACGTGATATATATGTAGTAATAACGTGATATTATGTAGTAATAACGTGATACGTATGTAGTAACAACGTGATATTATGTAGTAATAACATGATATTATGTAGTAATAAGGTGATACGTATGTAGTAATAAGGTGATACGTATGTAGTAATAAGGTGATACGTATGTAGTAATAACGTGATATTATGTAGTAATAACGTGATACGTCTGTAGTAATAACGTGATACGTATGTAGTAATAACGTGATATTATGTAGTAATAACGTGATACATATGTAGTAATAACGTGATATTATGTAGTAATAACGTGATACGTATGTAGTAACAACGTGATATTATGTAGTAATAACATGATATTATGTAGTAATAACGTGATATTATGTAGTAATAACATGATATTATGTAGTAATAACGTGATACGTATGTAGTAACAACGTGATATTATGTAGTAATAACATGATATTATGTAGTAATAACGTGATATTATGTAGTAATAACCTGATATTATGTAGTAATAACGTGATATTATGTAGTAATAACGTGATATTATGTAGTAAAAACGTGATTACATTAATACTACATAATATCACGTTATTAATACATAATATTGCATTATGACTACATAATATCACGTTATTACTACATAATATCACGTTATTACTACATAATATTGCATTATTACTACATAAAATCACATTATTACTACATAATATCACATTCGTACTACATAATATCACATTATTACTACATAATATCACGTTATTACTACATAATATCACGTTATTACTACATAATATCACGTTATTACTACATAATATCACGTTATTACTACATAATATCACGTTACTACATAATATCACGTTATTACTACATAATATCACGTTATTACTACATACGTATAACGTTATTACTACATATGTATCACATTATTACTACATAATATCACATTATTACTACATAATATCACGTTATTACTACATAATATCATGTTTTTACAACATAATATCACGTTATTACTACATATGTATCACGTTTTTACTACATAAGCTCAAAAATTTTTATTTCATGGATGACAGCAATACCCTTCCGTACCAGTAGAACTTCTGAGGCTTACAAGAACAAAACAGACTTCAGTTCCTTACAGGTAAACAAACAAACAAACAATAACCGCATAAAAGGAAACAACGGTTTGGATTAAAACAACAGTTTAAAGATTATTAGATAAAATAAAATGTTATTGATCCTGCAGGAAATTGTTGTGATGGCATCAAAGATCTAGTAGTCTGTTGTACAGACAGAGATCACAAACGGCAGGTTCTGGTCTTCAGTCTGGAGATGGTTCTTGGACCTACAACAATAAACAGAACCAGATCAGCAGGTTCTGGTCTTCATTCTGGAGATGGTTCTGGACACTTGGACCTACAACAATAAACAGAACCAGACCAGCAGGTTCTGGTCTTCCTTCTGGTGTGGGTTCCGGACACCTGGAACTGAAGCTCTGAACAGAACCAGAACCAGCAGGATTAGCTGCAGGAAACTGATGCAGATCTTTGTTCCTCCAACTGCGGATGATTACCGGGTCGATTCTGTATCGGGTCAGATCCAGATCACCTGCTCTCGGGTCTTATCTGCAGCTCCAGTCAGGAGCCAAAAATAAACTTCCTGAGATCAGAATCAAACCTTTGCGTGAAAATACACAGGAGCTGGTTCCACATTCAGGACTCCTGAAAACTGGGTCCAGTCTCTGTAGAACCAGCAGAACCTCAGAGGAGGAGTTGTTCTGAACTCAAGAAAGTTGGAACTGGCTCAGACATGTTCTGTCCTCAAACGATGGGCACGTGTTCAGAATTGATCACTTTTAGCAGAGAGAGAGAGAGAGACAGAAAGATGTCTGCAGAGACAGAGGGACATCACTAAAGACAGAGACGGAGGGACATCACTAAAGACAGAGACAGAGGGACATCACTAAAGACAGAGACAGAGGGACATCACTAAAGACAGAGACGGAGGGACATCACTAAAGACAGAGACAGAGGGACATCACTAAAGACAGAGACGGAGGGACATCACTAAAGACAGAGACGGAGGGACATCACTAAAGACAGAGACAGAGGGACATCACTAAAGACAGAGACGGAGGGACATCACTAAAGACAGAGACAGAGGGACATCACTAAAGACAGAGACAGAGGGACATCACTAAAGACAGAGACAGAGGGACATCACTAAAGACAGAGACAGAGGGACATCACTAAAGACAGAGACAGAGGGACATCACTAAAGACAGAGACGGAGGGACATCACTAAAGACAGAGACAGAGGGACATCACTAAAGACAGAGACAGAGGGACATCACTAAAGACAGAGACGGAGGGACATCACTAAAGACAGAGACGGAGGGACATCACTAAAGACAGAGACAGAGGGACATCACTAAAGACAGAGACAGAGGGACATCACTAAAGACAGAGACAGAGGGACATCACTAAAGACAGAGACGGAGGGACATCACTAAAGACAGAGACAGAGGGACATCACTAAAGACAGAGACGGAGGGACATCACTAAAGACAGAGACAGAGGGACATCACTAAAGACAGAGACAGAGGGACATCACTAAAGACAGAGACGGAGGGACATCACTAAAGACAGAGACGGAGGGACATCACTAAAGACAGAGACAGAGGGACATCACTAAAGACAGAGACAGAGGGACATCACTAAAGACAGAGACAGAGGGACATCACTAAAGACAGAGACGGAGGGACATCACTAAAGACAGAGACAGAGGGACATCACTAAAGACAGAGACAGAGGGACATCACTAAAGACAGAGACGGAGGGACATCACTAAAGACAGAGACAGAGAGACATCTGCAGAGACAGAGACACATCACTAAAGACAGAGAGATGTCAGCAGAGACAGAAACAAAGAGACATCGACAGAGGGACATCACTAAAGACAGAGACAGAGGGACATCACTAAAGACAGAGACAGAGGGACGTCTGCAGAGACAGAAAAAAGAGACATCTGTAGAGACAGAGGGACATCACTAAAGACAGAGACAGAGGGACATCACTAAAGACAGAGACAGAGGGACGTCTGCAGAGACAGAAAAAAGAGACATCTGTAGAGACAGAGGGACATCACTAAAGACAGAGACAGAGAGACATCAGCAGAGACACGAAAAAGAGACATCTGTAGAGACAGAGGGACATCACTGAAGACGGAGACAGAGGGACGTCTGCAGAGACAGAAAAAAGGGACATCTTTAGAGACAGAGGGACATCACTAAAGACAGAGACAGAGACACATCACTAAAGACAGAGACAGAGAGAAATCAGCAGAGACAGAAAAAAGAGACATCTGCAGAGACAGAGGGACATCACTAAAGACAGATACAGAGGGATGTCAGCAGAGAGAGAAACAAAGAGACATCAGCAGAGGGACATCACTAAAGACAGAGACAGAGGGACATCTGCAGAGACAGAAAAAAGAGACATCTGTAGAGACAGAGGGACATCACTAAAGACAGAGACAGGGACATCACTAAAGACAGAGACAGAGAGACATCACTAAAGACAGAGACAGAGAGACATCAGCAGAGACAGAAACAAAGAGACATCAGCAGAGACAGAGACAAATGGACATATGTAGAGACAGAGGGACATCACTAAAGACAGAGACAGAGGGACATCACTAAAGACAGAGACAGAGGGACATCACTAAAGACAGAGACAGAGGGACATCACTAAAGACAGAGACAGAGGGACATCACTAAAGACAGAGACAGAGGGACATCAGCAGAGACAAAGGGACATCTGTAGAGACAGAGGGACATCACTAAAGACAGAGACAGAGGGACATCACTAAATATAGCGACAGAGGGACATCTGTAGAGACAGAGGGACATCACTAAAGACAGAGACAGAGGGACATCAGCAGAGACAAAGGGACATCTGTAGAGACAGAGGGACATCAGCAGAGACAAAGGGACATCTGTAGAGACAGAGGGACATCACTAAGAGACAGAGGGACGTCAGCAGAGACGCTGCAGCAGTTTGAATCTAGTTTTAGTTGGAATTCCCCTTTAAGCTCGTTTGTGTGTTTAGTTTCAGATCAATGGAGACTGAATGAAGGGAGGAGACGTCCAGGGACACAGCTCACATTTCAAAGAGACGAGACCTCAAAGGACAAAACAGCCGAGATGTCTGAGGACCAGGAAATACACTGAGATGTTAGGACACACCAGAGGACAGGGACATGGACACAACAGACCAAAAGTCTGAGTTTAAATAAGCAAACTTGACGAGAACAAGTTGTTCACCAAAGAGTCGGACAGGAGGACATTAATCAGAGAGACATCCAGGAGGACAAAGATCACTGTGATGGAGCAAGAGGATCTGTCCACAGGACCACTAGCTGCTCAGAGCTGCTTCATGGAAGAGTGGACAGGAAGGACACATCAAAGGTGCTGTGGACAGATGAGACATCAAGGACAACACCTCTCATCCTGCTGAGAACACCATCCCTACAGTGAAGCACGGTGGTGGCAGCATCATGCTGTGGGGATGTTCCAGTAGACTGGTCAGTGTGGGAAAAGATGGACAGAGCAAAAATGCAGAGATACCATTGCAGAGATCTGAGTCTGGGACAGAGGTCCACCTGAAAAACCTAAACTCGTGGTGGACTCCACTGGTTTGAAATGAAACATACATTTAAAAAGGACAGAGGAAACAGGAAGGGCAGGAGAAACAGTAAGTGACGGGAAACAGGAAGGGCAGGAGAAACAGGAAGTGACAGAGGAAACAGGAAGGTCAGGAGAAACAGGAAGTGGCAGGGGAAACAGGAAGGGCAGGAGAAACAGGAAGTGACGGGAAACGGGAAGGGCAGGAGAAACAGGAAGTGACAAGGGAAACAGGAAGTGACAAGGGAAACAGGAAGGGCAGGAGAAATGGGAAGTGACAGTGGAAACAGGAAGGGTAGGAGAAACAGTAAATGACAGAGGAAACAGGAAGGAGGACAGGAAACAGGAAGGAGGACCGGAAACAGGAAGGGCAGGAGAAACAGTAAATGACAGAGGAAACAGGAAGGAGGACAGGAAATAGGAAGGGCATGAGAAATGGGAAGTGACAGGGGAAACAGGAAGGGTAGGAGAAACAGTAAATGACAGAGGAAACAGGGCAGGAGAAACAGGAAGTGACAGGGGAAACAGGAAGGGCAGGAGAAATGGGAAGTGACAGGGGAAACAGGAAGGGCAGGACGAGAAACAGTAAATGACAGAGGAAACAGGAAGGAGGACAGGAAACAGAAAGGGCAGGAGAAACAGGAAGTGGCAGGGGAAACAGGAAGGGCAGGAGAAACAGGAAGTGACAGGGGAAACAGGAAGGGCAGGAGAAATGGGAAAGTGACAGGGGAAACTGGAAGCGCAGGAGAAACAGTAAATGACTGAGGAAACAGGAAGGAGGACAGGAAACAGGAAGGGCAGGATAAATAGTAAGCGACAGAGGAAATAGGAAGAGGCAGAGGAAAAAGGAAGGGACAGGATAAACTGGAAGTAGCAGAAGGAACAGAAAGTGGCGGAGGAAACAAAACCAGGATTTTATTGGACTGAGAAGCAAAGCAGCCGACGAACAGCAGGAAACGAGGCAGAGAGAAACTAACGACAGGTGAGCAGGTGTTGCAGGACAGGAAGGGATTAGAGCACCAGGAACTACAAAACAAAGCAGGAAGTAAATAAAAATAAAAAACATCTGAAACAGACCAAGCTGATTGATGCTGTGATTTATAATTGATCTACAACATTCAAACCCCTCTGAGACCCGCAGGACGGATTCTCACCCGTACAGGGTCTCCAGATGTGACCCCGGACCAAAGAGAGCAGAGTCCAGGTGAGCAGCAGGGAGCGACACGCCAACATCACGCCTCAGTTTTCTCCTCTCCTCAGCTTCATGGTTCTGATGAGGTCCAGATGGGAGGAAGATGGAGATAATCCTTCTAGAGCCGGTTCCTTTAGGTTCTAACAGAAATAAATCAGAATCAGTGTGAAAAACTAAATGTTTCACACAAACGTTGGATATAATTCTTGAAAACCTTTGAACAGCTCAGATCATCCAGGACCAGCGTGGGTTTGTCAGGTGGTCCAGGTGTTCTGGTTTCAAAACTGATCTGAGATGCAAAAAAATACCAAAATCCAGACAGAACCACAGAGAAGAAAGTTCCTGCAGGTTCTGTCATTTCATCTGTTCACTCAGAAGGGTGCATTCAAGTGACACAGGACATTATGACATTTATTGTTTAATAAATGTGAAAGTTTGGACTGATTAAACCTGATTAAACATTTAGATACTTTTGGATCGACTGACACCAAAAACTCAGTACTGATCCAAAACTGATCTATTACTGATCATTTTTAGTTCAAAGTGTTTAGAAATACATTCATACGAAAGGGTATTGCTGTCATCCATAAAATACATTTTTTTGATATTATGTAGTAAAAACGTGATAAATATGTAGTAAAAATGTGATATTATGTAGTAAAAACGTGATATTATGTAGTAAAAACGTGATACGTATGTAGTAAAAAACGTGATATTATGTAGTAAAAACGTGATACGTATGTAGTAAAAACGTGATTTATGTAGTAAAAACGTGATATTATGTAGTAAAAACGTGATACATATGTAGTAAAAACGTGATATTATGTAGTAAAAACGTCATGATATTATCACGTTTTTACTACATACGTATGACGTTTTTACTATATAATATCACGTTTTTACTACATAATATCACGTTTTTACTACATACGTATCACGTTTTTACTACATACGTATCACGTTTTTACTACATATTATCACGTTTTTACTACATAATATCACGTTATTACTACATACGTATCACGTTTTACTACATACGCATCATGTTTTTACTACATAATATCATGTTTTTACTACATACATATCAAGTTTTTACTACATACGTATCACGTTTTTACTACTTAATATCATGTTTTACTACATATCACGTTTTTACTACATACATATCACATTTTTACTACATACATATCACATTTTTACTACATAATATCACGTTTTTACTACATAATATTAAATTTTATGGATGACAGCAATACCCTTCCGTACATTCACGAAGATTCTCAAACAAGAAAACCATCAAACCTGATGAGTCCAGCTGGGTCCAGTTCTGGTTCTGGAGCAGTCTGAGGTGAATCCAGTTCTGGTTCAGGCTGTGGTTCTGAACCCAGCAGGAAGAGCTGCAGTCTCCAGTTTCAGACAAAGTCTGGATAAAATGTTCCAGGTGGATCTGAAGGTTTGGATCTCAGGAGAATGTCCTGGTGGACCGGTTCCGAACATCTGGATCAAAAACAGGTTCTGGTTTGTAAAAACCCAAAGACCCTGGACTGTTCTTGATCCTTGATCCACATAAATGGACCGGCCTGGTTTTAAAATTTAAATCTCTGTTTTGTGTTTCTCCTCTCCAGGTGTGTGCAGCTGATCTGATCTCAGGTGAGTCTGAGGAGCTCTGCTCGACCGCCCTACATTTAAATATAAAAGAGAAGGAGAGGTCCCCCAGGTGAGAGGGCGGAGCCTCTTTTTTTTTTTTTACCTGTTACTGTACTCACCTGAGGAAAACTTCATACACACTTGAGACAGGTAGATCAAACTACTTCAAAGACAAATGGTTCTTTTCATCATTCTGAATATTCTTGAAGCAACAGGTGAGCAGACAGGAAGAACTGTAATGAATGAAAACAAGAATTTCAAAATAAAATAGGAAGTGAGCAACACAAAAATACAGATTACTAAAAACATCTGAGAGCAGAACTTGAACTTCACAGTATGGTTCTAGCTTTATTGAATTTAAACAAGAAAACTAAGTTCTTTCCAGATTCTTTGTTCAGAACATCACCAAGTTTAATTTTAAAAATCAGTAAATAAAGAAAGACTGTATTTTTGTTTCAGTTTTTAAAAGCATCAGTTTAAAAAAAATGGTGCGTTCAAGTGACACAGGACATTGTGACATTTATTGTTGAATAACAGTCTCTAACAGAACCTCAGGTCCAGTCTGGTTCTGAACAGTTTGATCGTTACACAGCTGCTGTGCTTTACAAAGTACACATATGTACCTGTGTGTACTTGTGTGTACCTGTACATACATGTAGAGCAGAACAGACGTGTTCTCTGATGATCCGTCAGCAGCAGCTCAGATCTGAGGTCTTTAAAGCTCCCAGTAATCCCAGTTTCAACATGAAGCAGGATCCAGTCCAGCAGGCAGAGACACACCTGAACCTAGAGACCTCCAGAGACCCAACACCTAAACCCAGATAGCTCCAGAATCCCAAGACCTGAAGCTAGAGACCTCCAGAATCCAAAAACCAGAACCCAGAGACTGCCAGATTTACAAAAGTAGAACAAGTAGACCTCGAGAGTCCCAACGTCTGAAACCAGATACCTCCAGTGTCCAAAGACCTGAACTCACAGAGACCTCCATAGTTCCAAGACCTGAACCCAGAGAACACCTGAGACCCAACACTTGAACTTAAAAAGACCTCCAGAGTTCCAAAACCTGAACCCAGAAACCCCCAGTCTCAACACCTGAACTCTGAGACCTCCATAGTCCCAAGACTGGAACTTGGAGACCTCCAGAATCCCAAGGCCTGAACTCGGAGACCTCCATAGTCCCAAGACTGGAACTTAGAGACCTCCAGAATCCCAAGGCCTGAACTCGGAGACCTCCATAGTCCCAAGACTAGAGACCTTAATCCCAAGGCCTGAACTCAAGAGACCTCCAGAGTCCCAATTCCAGAATTTAGAACTTGTCTCATGATCTGAACCTAGAAACTTCTAGTGTCCCAAGACTTGAACTCAGAGACCTCCAAAGTTTTAACTGGAACTTAGAGACCTCCAGAATCCCAAGGCCTGAACTCGGAGACCTCCATAGTCCCAAGACTGGAACTTAGAGACCTCCAGAATCCCAAGGCCTGAACTCAAGAGACCTCCAGAGTCCCAATTCCAGAATTTAGAACTTGTCTCATGATCTGAACCTAGAAACTTCTAGTGTCCCAAGACTTGAACTCAGAGACCTCCAAAGTTTTAACTGGAACTTAGAGACCTCCAGCATCCTAAAACTTGAACCCAGTGACCTAAAACCAGAGACCTTCAGAATCCCAAGACCTGAACTCGGAGACCTCCAGAGTCCCAATTCCAGAATTTACAACTCGTCTCATGAGCTGAACCTAGAAACTTCTAGTGTCCCAAGACCTGAACTCAGAGACCTCCAAAGTTTCAAGACCTAAAACCCAGAGTCCTTCAGTCACATGAACTGAATGCTCCTCATCCAAATGTAAATTCAGCTTTAATCCAAATCACTTCAAACATTTTTTCTAACAGTGAAGATTTGGTCAAATATCAACAAAAAAAAAAGTTTACGTCAAACTTCTGTCTGTTTGAAATGTTCATGAAACTGATGATTCCTGATGCAAAAGTTTCAGAACGATCCAAAACTTCCAAGACGCTTTGAAGGTTCTCACAGTTTGAGTGACGCTAAAACTCAAAAACATTTAGACTCTCTGACCGGTCCAGTTTGTTGTTTCCAGGTTGACTCAGACAGGAGCTGCAGGAGAACCACTGGCAGATCAGAGAAATAAACATCTCCACTGAAATCCTGGATTATGGAGCTGAGGGCCAGATGAGATGCAGGTCATTTTCTCTCAGGAAGCTTTCTGAAGAACCAGGGCAAGAACCTGCTGCAGTAGAAATCAAACACTCACGTTGTTGTTCCTGTCCTTCCATTAAAGTGACAAATCAAAAGTTTAAAGTTTCTTTAGTGATTCATGTTCACGTGGATTTAAAAGCAGTTTGACGTACGAAACAAAATAAACCAGTTGCAGGGGCGGACGACCAATAGGGGGCGCTAGGGCACCGCTCCACTGGAACTTCTGGACCATTTTACATTGAAGACTTAAAAATAAAAACTGAAATAATAAAATAAAAATATTTCGAAATATATGCATATATGTTTTTAGTTGTGTAGGATACATATTTTATGAGTAATGATGAGTTATATTGTTTGTTTCAAAAAATGTTTTCTGATTGGTGACGTACTGTATTTCCTGTTTTGGGGGAGCATGGATCTCATCCATAGACTCATTATAAATGGCGCATGCGCAGTTATTCCACGACGTTAAAAAACAATGGGAAGATGCTGGGCGCAGTTTTCACCGCCCTGAACACGTCCAACGTGAGCTCTACCTACCGATCGCGTGTTTCCGGTCATTTATTTATTTTTTTAATTATTTATTTATGTCTTGAAAATGAGCCGTGTGGTCAGTGACTCAAGCAAGCTTGCTCAGGTAAGTTTTAAATCATTGAAAGCCCTTTATCTAATGTCTATTTGCATTTCTGACTGATTTGCCTCTCAAATTTTAGATGGCTGTTTGTGAAAAAAGCCTTCAGCTGACTGTTTATTCTAAAAGTGGCAACTGGTGAGTTTGTTTTTGGAGCTAGCATGTTAATGCTAGCCTTTATCTAATGTTTATATTATTATATTACCATTCCTGACTGATATCCTCTCCACTTTTAGGTGCGTTTGTGATAAAAGCCTTCAGCTGACTTTTATTCTAAAAATGGCAACTGGTGAGTTTGTTTTTTTGTCTTTGTTTGTTTGTGGAGTTAGGTTGCCAGTGCAGGTTATTGTACAGTATTGGACTCCGATGGCTACATTTACTTTAATTTGCTTATAAAAAATGATCATAATTTATATATAATTTGTTTATATATATATATTTTGTATGTTCTTTGTTGTTTTAGTGAGTCAAATTGGTTATTCTCATCCTGAGCATTTAATTGTTCTGTTGACCTTGTATTAATCTGCATTTGATTAAAAAAACCTACCGTATGTGAACTTGGGAATTTTATTTTTATTTTGGAGAAATAGACACCCCCCCCGGTGGACATTTCAGGAACTGCCACTGATCGGTTGTTTCAATAAAGAATCTGAGGAACAAGAAGATCATTCTTCTGTTTTTATTAAAGCCAGAGAAAGCTCTGGGGGTCTAACCCAAACATCCAGACCCACAGGAGGACAGAGAGCTAGTGTGAAGACACGACGAGCGGCTGAGACGGAGACACAGAGACAAACATAAATCAAACAATGCAGAAAACAAACAAAGCACCGCACACGACAAACAGAAGGACCGCAGGGCTGGGGTTTGCCACGGGAAACAGGAAGTGATGTCATGACAGGGGTGGGGTTTGACACGGGAAACAGGAAGTGATGTCATGATAGTTTGTGTCTGAAACTGTCCTGAAGACGTCAATGTGAAGATCTGATCCGTTTCCAGTCTTTGATCCATCAGTTCATTGATCTGTCCATCTACAGCTGTGTGCGTGTGTGTGTCAGTGGTATCCATGGTAACAAGCACAGTCCGTACCCCAGCAGTGAACACACACACGCTGAGCGGCGTGATGACGTCATCACTACAGGCCTAAAGACTTGCGAACAATCTTCTGAGCCAGACTGTAGAACTGCTCCCGGTCCTCACGCCACATCTTCGACGCGTCCACGTTGGCTCCGCTCTCATCGTTGGGTTCTGAGGAGGATGGGGAGGAGTTACAACCTCAACGTGTCTCCCACCTGCGGAACAGGTGTGTAGAGTACCTGCCAACATGCTGACCACAGACAGCAGGATCTTCTCGACACTCTGGACCGGACTCCACCTCTCTGCACTGCTCTCATAACCCATCGGGTCGTCTCCAGGAGCGTGGAGGATGGAGATACACACCCGACCATCTGGATAGACTGAGGAGGAGAAGGGGGGAGAGTGGAGGAAGTGTGGGAGAGGAAAAGAAGGGGAGAGAGGAGATCTCAGTTGACATATAGTTACAGGTAAAAATCTAGTCTTGTTCGAAAAGTCCGGTTTGGTTCTGGTGTCCTCGTGTCTCTGAGGACACCCAGGTGTCCTCTCTGGGACGTCAGCATCACAGTCACCTTTAAGGGAGTGCTCACCTGTACAGAACCAGAGCCTGCTCAAAGCTGATTGGCTGATAGAAACAGAGGTTCTGGTACCAAAACCAGGACCTGGTCTTCACCTACAGCAGAGGTGCTCATAACGTCGATCGCGATCTACTGGTCGATCGCGAAGGCATTACTAGTAGATCGCAGCATGACATTAAAAAATTGTCAACCTATCAAACATCCCGTCACTTGATTGACATACGGGGCAACCAATCAGATGACAACTGAATCTTGAGCTTTAGGTGACGTCACCGCTCATGCTAAAAACAACGGCGCTAAACGCGGCAAAACTTACAAGCTAATCAGCGAATTACCTCAGATTTTAAGCCCTTGCTAAAACGAGTGAGAAAGCTGGACCAAGCAAGAAGGCAAAAACGTATCACTTTCATATGGAATGGGAGGTGGACTTTCTTTTCACGATGTCATTTTCGAAGTGTGTTTGCTTCATCTGCAGTCTGTGGCTCATCTGCACGGCTCCACTTATTTATGTGAGTCAGCCTTTTCCTACATGCAAATCATTAAGTCCAAATACCGTTCCACCATGACCAGGGGTCTGCAACCTTTAGGATCAAAAGAGCCATTTCTGCCCCTTTGTTCACTAGATTAAATGTGTCCAGAGCTGCAAAACTCACTGCAATTGTCATTATCAACTGGTGGCCCAGGGCCCACTTTAAGTTTGTTAGAGGGAGGTTTTCTGGCCAGTAGGCGTTAAAGACCGTGTAAAGTGAATTTCAAAATTTTCTTCAATAAACATTATAAATGTCATAATTGTAATCTTGTAAATGAGTAAAAAGTCTCAAAATTGTAGCTCAATTAATTTTGGAGTTATAGAGCAAACTGTGTATAAAGATATTTCTGTTTCAGGATTTTTTAGGCGTGTTTTAAATGTGACCGCGTTTCGTCACGCGGTCTTCTTAAGTATAGCCCCACCCCCTGCAGCTCCAGCCGTATAAATTCGCCTCGGTGGAGCCGTTCACTCGCGAATCGCAGATAGCATCAGATAGCAATAGCATAGATATTTTGTTCATTGTTAGCTAGCTAATCAATTATGCCTCGTTCGTGCATCTTCCCTGGATGTCGCAATGGTCAGGGCACCCGTACAAATCATAACGTGTTTTTATACCACGTGGTTTTATACTGAGTATCTGTAATGCCTGGATAGGTCAATGGATAAAGCGTTTGCCTTCCGTCCCAAACCTTGTGGGTTCAATTCCCGCATGGTACAACTTTTTTTTATTTATTTTTATTCATTCCAGATTAAAAACACACAAGAAAACTATTTACAAAAACAGCGTAACTCTTGGAAAAAGTAGCTGCTGTTACAGACAGAACTCAGATAAAAACAGAGCAGGTTTACTGGCTCTGCTGTCTGCCTCTCCACACACAGCTCAGCTGCAGGCCGCAGTACTGCGCTGAAACCACGCCCACGCGCTGACACGCCCCCACAGTTTCAGACCAAGGGAAAATTATGTTTTTTCATGATTTTTGAGACTTAATTTTATAAGGAAAACAATGTTTTTAATCAGTCAGATTTATATGGGTGATTAATAACACATATTTATGCCATGTGACAAACTAAAAACACACATTTAATTTCACTTTACACGGTCTTTAAGTTATAAAAAGTAAGTGTATAAAGTATAAAGTAAGGGAACTGTAAGGGAACTGTTAAATGATAAAGCATTGGTCTTGTTATATAATACAATAATTGTTCCACATTTAATTTATTGCATTGAAGTATGGGGTAAGGCATGTAAAACGATTACAAATCCTATTTTTATTTTACAAAAACGAGCAGTAAGAGTTATTACAAGAAAAAATTATAGATATCCATCAAACATATTGTTTCAGAAACTAAAGATATTGAAGTTTTATGACTTGGTTGATTATAGCATTTTGCTTTTTATGTATAGGGCTAATAAAAATACATTGCCTGTAAATATACAAGTAAATTTTGTTAAAAGGGAGAGCACTTATTTTCTTAAAGGGTCAGAAATATTTGTGAAACCTTGTTTTCGTACCTGTTTGAAGGAACGGTGTACCATAATTCAAGGAATAAGTTTGTGGAACGGTTTAGAAGAAAATGTTAAAACAGCCAGATCTCGTTATACATTTAAGAGATTGCTAAAAGTGATTTTTTTGAAGGAATATGAAAAATAACATAAGAATTTATTTGAGTTGTTTAAGTTGATGACGTTCACCCCGGTGAACGAGAGGGTAGCCTCCCTTCGCCTACGTGTGGGGGGACGGGCTCTGACTGTTGTTTGTGCCTATGCGCCGAACGGCAGCGCAGATTACCCACCCTTTTTGGAGTCCTTGGAGGGGGTATTGGAGGGTGCGCCTCCTGGGGACTCCCTTGTTCTGCTGGGGGACTTCAACGCTCACGTGGGCAATGACAGTGAGACCTGGAGGGGTGTGGTTGGGAGGAACGGCCCCCCTGATCTGAACCCGAGTGGTGTTCTGTTGTTGGACTTCTGTGCTCGTCATGGATTGTCCATAACGAACACCATGTTCAGGCATAAGGGTGTCCATATGTGCTCTTGGCACCAGGACACCCTAGGTCGTAGTTCAATGATCGACTTTGTTGTCGTCTCATCTGATCTGCGGCCGCATGTCCTGGACACTCGGGTGAAGAGAGGGGCGGAGCTGTCAACTGACCACTACCTGGTGGTGAGTTGGCTCCGATGGTGGGGGAGGATGCCGGTCAGACCTGGCAGACCCAAACGTATTGTGAGGGTCTGCTGGGAACGTCTGGCAGAGTCTCCCGTAAGACGGAGCTTTAACTCCCACCTCCGGGAGAGCTTTGAACACGTTCCGAGGGAGGCGGGGGACATTGAGCCCGAGTGGGCCATGTTTCGCGCCTCTATTGTCGAGGCAGCTTATCGGAGTTGTGGCCGCAAGGTTGTTGGTGCCTGTCGTGGTGGCAACCCTCGAACCCGGTGGTGGACACCGGCGGTGAGGGATGCTGTCAAGCTGAAGAAGGAGTCCTATTGGGCCTTTTTGGCCTGTGGGACCCCGGAAGCAGCAGATAGGTACCGGCAGTCCAAGCGGCATGCGGCTCGGGTGGTTGCTGAGGCAAAAACTCGGGCGTGGGAGGAGTTCGGAGAGGCCATGGAGAATGACTTCCGTACGGCTTCGAGGCGATTCTGGTCCACCATCCGGCGTCTCAGGGGGGGAAAGCGGTACGCGACCAACACCATTTATGGTGGGGATGGCGTGCTGTTGACCTCAACTCGGGATGTTGTGAGTCGGTGGGCGGAATACTTCGAAGACCTCCTCAATCCTACTGGCACGTCTTCCACTGAGGAAGCGGAGCCTGGGGACTTTGGATCGGGCTCTCCAATCTCTGGTGCGGAGGTCGCCGAGGTGGTTAAAAAGCTCCGCGGTGGCAAGGCTCCGGGGGTGGATGAGATTCGTCCTGAGTTCCTTAGGGCTCTGGATGTTGTGGGGTTGTGTTGGCTTACGCGACTCTGCAATATCGCGTGGACATCGGGGGCAGTTCCCTTGGATTGGCAGACTGGGGTGGTGGTTCCCCTATTCAAAAAGGGGGACCGTAGGGTGTGTTCCAACTATAGAGGGATCACACTCTTAAGCCTCCCTGGTAAGGTCTATTCAGGGGTTCTGGAGAGGAGGGTCCGTCGGATAGTCGAACCTCGGATTCAGGAGGAGCAGTGTGGTTTTCGTCCTGGTCGTGGAACACTAGACCAGCTCTACACCCTCAACAGGGTCCTGGAGGGTGCGTGGGAGTTTGCCCAACCAGTTTACATGTGCTTTGTAGACTTGGAAAAGGCATTCGACCGCGTCCCTCGGGGGGTTCTGTGGCGGGTACTCCGGGAGTATGGGGTACCAGGCCCATTGATATGGGCTGTTAGGTCCCTGTACGACCGGTGTCAGAGCTTGGTCCGCATTGCCGGCAGTAAGTCAGGCTCGTTTCCGGTGAGAGTTGGACTCCGCCAAGGTTGCCCTTTGTCACCGATTCTGTTTATAACTTTTATGGACAGAATTTCTAGGCGCAGCCAAGGTGTTGAGAGGATCCGTTTTGGTGGCCTTAGAATCGCTTCTCTGTTTTTTGCAGATGATGTGGTCCTATTGGCTTCATCAGCTCGTGATCTACAGCTTTCACTGGAGCGGTTTGCAGCTGAATGCGATGCGGCCGGGATGAGGATCAGTTCCTCCAAATCCGAGGCCATGGTCTTGAGCCGGAAAAGGGTAGCGTGCCCTCTCCGGGTCGGGGAGGAGGTCCTGCCCCAAGTGGAGGAGTTTAAGTATCTCGGGATCTTGTTCACGAATGAGGGAAAACTGGAGCGTGAGATCGATAGGCGGATAGGTGCAGCGTCCGCAGTGAAGCGGGCGCTGTACCGGTCTGTCGTGGTGAAGAGAGAGCTGAGTCAAAAGGCAAAGCTCTCAATTTACCGATCGATCTACGTTCCCACCCTCATCTATGGTCATGAGCTTTGGGTTATGACCGAAAGAACAAGATCTCGGATACAAGCGGCTGAAATGAGTTTTCTCCGCAGGGTGGCTGGACTCTCCCTTAGAGATAGGGTGAGAAGCTCAGTCATCCGGGAGGGACTCGGAGTAGAGCCGCTGCTTCTCCACATCGAGAGGAGCCAGTTGAGGTGGCTCGGGCATCTGGTTAGGATGCCTCCTGGACGCCTCCCTGGTGAGGTGTTCCGGGCATGTCCCACCGGGAGGAGACCCAGAGGAAGACCCAGGATACGCTGGAGGGACTATGTTTCTCGGCTGGCCTGGGAACGCCTTGGGATTCCCCCAGAGGAGCTGCTCCAAGTGGCTGGGGAGAGGGAAGTCTGGGCCTCCCTACTTNTGGTGGTTCCCCTATTCAAAAAGGGGGACCGTAGGGTGTGTTCCAACTATAGAGGGATCACACTCTTAAGCCTCCCTGGTAAGGTCTATTCAGGGGTTCTGGAGAGGAGGGTCCGTCGGATAGTCGAACCTCGGATTCAGGAGGAGCAGTGTGGTTTTCGTCCTGGTCGTGGAACACTAGACCAGCTCTACACCCTCAACAGGGTCCTGGAGGGTGCGTGGGAGTTTGCCCAACCAGTTTACATGTGCTTTGTAGACTTGGAAAAGGCATTCGACCGCGTCCCTCGGGGGGTTCTGTGGCGGGTACTCCGGGAGTATGGGGTACCAGGCCCATTGATATGGGCTGTTAGGTCCCTGTACGACCGGTGTCAGAGCTTGGTCCGCATTGCCGGCAGTAAGTCAGGCTCGTTTCCGGTGAGAGTTGGACTCCGCCAAGGTTGCCCTTTGTCACCGATTCTGTTTATAACTTTTATGGACAGAATTTCTAGGCGCAGCCAAGGTGTTGAGAGGATCCGTTTTGGTGGCCTTAGAATCGCTTCTCTGTTTTTTGCAGATGATGTGGTCCTATTGGCTTCATCAGCTCGTGATCTACAGCTTTCACTGGAGCGGTTTGCAGCTGAATGCGATGCGGCCGGGATGAGGATCAGTTCCTCCAAATCCGAGGCCATGGTCTTGAGCCGGAAAAGGGTAGCGTGCCCTCTCCGGGTCGGGGAGGAGGTCCTGCCCCAAGTGGAGGAGTTTAAGTATCTCGGGATCTTGTTCACGAATGAGGGAAAACTGGAGCGTGAGATCGATAGGCGGATAGGTGCAGCGTCCGCAGTGAAGCGGGCGCTGTACCGGTCTGTCGTGGTGAAGAGAGAGCTGAGTCAAAAGGCAAAGCTCTCAATTTACCGATCGATCTACGTTCCCACCCTCATCTATGGTCATGAGCTTTGGGTTATGACCGAAAGAACAAGATCTCGGATACAAGCGGCTGAAATGAGTTTTCTCCGCAGGGTGGCTGGACTCTCCCTTAGAGATAGGGTGAGAAGCTCAGTCATCCGGGAGGGACTCGGAGTAGAGCCGCTGCTTCTCCACATCGAGAGGAGCCAGTTGAGGTGGCTCGGGCATCTGGTTAGGATGCCTCCTGGACGCCTCCCTGGTGAGGTGTTCCGGGCATGTCCCACCGGGAGGAGACCCAGAGGAAGACCCAGGATACGCTGGAGGGACTATGTTTCTCGGCTGGCCTGGGAACGCCTTGGGATTCCCCCAGAGGAGCTGCTCCAAGTGGCTGGGGAGAGGGAAGTCTGGGCCTCCCTACTTAGGCTGCTACCCCCGCGACCCGACCCCGGATAAGCGGAAGAATTCATTCAACCTTTATTTATACAGGCTAGCCTCGTTGAGTCACGGGGACTCATTTACAAGAGGGACCTGTCTCACTCACACCAAACAACCATCCACTCTCACACTCACACCTAGGGTCAATTTAGAGTCACCAATCAGCCTAACAAGCATGTTTTTTGGTCTGTGGGAGGAAACCGGAGTACCCGGAGGAAACCCACGCATGCACGGGGAGAACATGCAAACTCCACCCAGAAAGGCCCCGGACCGGGATTTGAACCGGCAACCTTCTCGCTGAGAGGCAGCAGCTCTACCAGTTGTGCCACCGTGCTGCCCAAAGAAAATGGATGGATGGATGGAAGTTGATGTAATCTTACATTTGGTGATGCAATTAATTTTGTTCTTTGATAAATCATTGTTGTGAGTTTATTTGGGTAAAAAAGGGGCAGAGATTATAAGATTATTCTTCATCTGCTGCCTTTCATTTTATTTTGATTGTATGTTTTTCATTTTATTGAGTTGTTGACTTTGTTTTAATGAAATGAATGAATTTTAATAAATAAATAAATAAATAAATAAATAAATAAAACTAAAAACATCTAATGATTGTTAACATTTTATTGATATTTTTCCATTGTGAGACATTTATTGATATTTTTCCATTGTGAGACAAAAGAAAAGACTGGATTCCATCCATCCATCCATTATCTTTACTTGCTTTTTACTTTCTGGTTTGTGGGGGATCACTGGTGCTCATATCCAGGTTGCAAGTCTATCACAGAAGGCTGGATTCTTGTAAAAGAATATATTTATATATAGTTTTTGTAAAACAAACAATGAACAGTTCAGGCTTATGTGTTGTTTTTTTAATTGTGGAGAAATTAAGTATCCTACTTTAAAGAAGAAAAAAAAAGCATAAAGTTAAAGGAGTATAATTTACTCTGTGTATTTGTACTAGTGTCCACATATTTGCAATGGAAATGACAGAAAAACAGCTAAAACTAGTCATTTTTTTCTACAATTTCAATTTTTTTTTTTCAATTTTCTACAATTTACAATTTCTACTTTTTTTTTGCTTTGCTTTGTTAGAAAAACAGCTAAAACTAGTCATTTTTTTCTACAATTTCAATTTTTTTTTTTCAATTTTCTACAATTTACAATTTCTACTTTTTTTTTTTTTTGCTTTGTTTTTTGAGTGTCCAGAGGACCAGACTTAGCTTTTTTAGACATTTGAAGATAGTTATATGTTTTGCATTTTTGTAGTGGGTAGATCATTTTGACTTGGGTGTTTTATAAGTAGCTTGCATGCTGAAAAAGTGTGAGCACACCTGACCTACAGGTACGGACACCTGAGGCACCCGTGGCTCTGACTGGGACTCTTCTGCTCTGTGCTGAGACACAGGAGATGGTCTTTGTGTGTTTTTCTGCACTGCAGGTTGTTGGTTCTGGATGAGACAGCAGGAGGTTCTGCTCAGACCCATGCTGGCCTGTGAGGATGATGAAGGTGCTGAACATGATGACGGGTCAGAGCTGAACTCTGTCCTCTAATCAGTACTGAGCATGCTCTGCCATGACATTGTGGTTCTGCCCACTAATCACAGAGCAGTTCTGACGGGTCCAATGACAACGGCAGGTTCTGACTCAGACGCTCACCTAACAGGCAGCGAGATACACATTGTCTGTCAGAACAGAACCTGTGCAGGTGAGGGGGCGTGCCCTGCGTGTATAGGTGAGAGGGCGGAGCATATGTGTGTGTGTGTGTGTGGGTGTGTGTGTGTGTGTGTGTGTGTGTGTGTGTGTGTGTGTGTGTGTGTGTGTGTGTGTGTGTGTGTGTGTGTGTGTGTGTGTGTGTGTGGTAGGGCTTTAACAGACTACTCGAGTAATCGACACATCGATTACTTGGACCTCTATTGAGTTTTTTAATTTCAAGTCGAGTATTCGTAGTGATGTCATCACGTCGCAGTTACAGAACAGAAAATGAATCAACTTCCTGTTTGGAGCGCGTTGCGAACTGGTGTTAAACCATATTCTGTGACCACCGTATATTGTGATCGTAGGGGGCGGTGTTGCATGAACTGTTGCAGGTCACAGAATGTGGTGCAACACCGGGTCCAATGACCGAACCAGAACCAGCTTCCTCTGACCTTGTTTCACAAATAAAAGGCAAAAAATATTAATCTCTAAACCTATAAAAAACTATTAACATATTAATCTCTAAAACTAAACCTAATGCGCAGCACCACAGGCGGTGGTGCGGGGTGGTCAACCGCCCCACTGTTTTTAGTTTCGTTTTTGACGTGCCGCACATTTTTTCAATTTTGCAGCTTAATAATAATAACTAACAGTTTTGTGTTTCCTGTGACTTATTTGCTGTAAGATAAATGATAGGAGCCTAATATATGCTCCCAATGTTTTGTCTTTTTTTTTGTAAATAATAAAAAATAAAAAATAAATTGGCGGTTTTAATTAGTTAATTTTTTTTGCATCTTGAGATCCTATGACATCATCAACTACTCGAGCTCTACTCGAGTATTATTATGTTAATGTCGAGTTTAAAATGTATGTACTCGTTCAACCCCTAGGGGGGTACGGGTGCGGAGCCTCGGTGTGTAATGGACTCACTGTTGGGGTGAAACATGTCGCAGGTGAACCTCATCTTGGGAGGACTGAGGGGGTAGTCAGACGGGAAGCTGAGGATGGCGGGAAACACACCTCCTTCAAAACACGTGTCCTCTGGACCCCTGGAACAAACAAACAAACAAACAGGTCAAAACTGTCATGAGCACATGTACACACCTGGGGCAGCCATGACAGACTGACGTGAGACAGAACAGTTTGGTGGTTTATATAATATAGTTTATATAGTGGACTCAAAATCTGCTGAGCCACTGGTTGCCATGGAGATCCCTGTCTTTTGAAGGGGGAGGGGCAACTTTCTAGGACATGAAAGAAAGGCAGACTGAAAAACAAGCTGCAAACAAGTGGTATTTGTTAAAACTAGAAGGTGTTGTTGGACGGTGAGCTGCAGGTTCTGAAGGTCTCAGTTCAACGTGAGAGGAGAGAGCGTGTCCAGGTGATGTCACAGGTAATGACAGGTGTGGTCCAGATGAAGTCACCCTGCAAACTAAACAGGTACGAGACAGTCTGACTGTACAGGAGCTGCACGTTAATTGAAGGGCAGCAGAAAACCGCTGTTGCTCTTTCAATGACAAACTGAGGGACGTCTGATGACGGTACCTTCAATGACACTTCAGCTCAACGCAGTTTATTTCTACAGCTCCAAGTCACGACAGAAGTTATCTCAGAGCACCATACAAAAACATTCACAAACATTATAAAATTCAATTAGTAGAAGTTATCTGTCTAAGGAAGCAGCAGACTGTGTCGAATCTTAAAAACTCCCCTTCAAGAGGAAGAAACCTCCAGCAGAACCAGGCCCAAAGTGGGACGGATGCCGTTTCTGCGCATCAAACTATATTTTCTCCAAAAAGCACTCCAGTTATCAACATTGTTTTCATAACACCACCTGGACAGCCGGCGGATGAACAACAACAGACTAAACATGTCGTCGCTGGTCAGGTTGGAGAGGGGACCAGAGAAAACTACAGAGTCTGACATTGTGGATACTAGGGGTGCGAATATCTCAGTGTCTGGAGAATCGATTAGATTCCGATTTTTGGTGTCACGATTCGATTCAAAATCGATTCAGAAACGATTTTTTATTCAGAAACAATTTTTCTATTAAAATGGTCATAAATTTAGTTTCAGTTTTGTAACTGAC